>JANHFP010002152.1:32806-45691 GCA_032468135.1 Calamaria suluensis | reverse complement strand
CTTCAACTCCCAGAATGCTTTGCTAGCTGGAGAATTCTGGGAGTTGAAGTCCACAAGTCTTAAAGCTGCCAAGTTTGTACACCCCTGATCTACAGGGACAGGTCAATGTAGTAGTGCTACTCTTCTAATTCTTATTAATAGTTGCAAATAGTTGCATCACTTTTCATGCATACCTTCCTTATTACCACTTTCTGTTTAAGTCTGTCTGATAATGCTATTTTACAGCTCCATTTTAACACAAATATTTAACTGGCATTTGAAGAATTGTACATCAGTATTTTCAGAATTAAGAGACCACAAAATACATCTTTCTGGCAAAGTTATTTTAATAATGGCTTCTTTGGACAATCTGTAATTTTGTCCTCAAAAACATCCTGTCAATTTAAAGTGATTTTTACACAACGTGCAAACTGAACATGTAAGGCAGATGCAAGTGATTAAATATAAATTAAACGCTTATGAGAAAAAAAAATAGGCTCCTCTGGGCAATCCCACAGGTTTTTTTTTACCTGTGCACACCACCTGTAAGGAGATAACAAGGAGAGAAAAAGCAACAAAGCATGGCAAGGGAACTATATATCCATATGTTGATATTATTATTATTTTAGCAGTGTTTGGATCACATCAGCAATTTTCCACTCAAAGTACCTGGAGATAAAAATGAAGCTCTGGTTGGTTCATTGGCAAACCACAAGAGGCATGAAACAGTAAGAGGCAGATATGTATGCTTGTTTCCTACCCCTAAATTGGGCCTAGGTTCCTCACAGCTTTGATCCCTAATCCTGAACGTGGAGGATTATAATGGGAAGAGACAGTTTATTACCACAACGTGAATGTGGTAATGTGCATCGTTGTACCTCTGTTAACAGACAGGCCGTTCCAACCTTTTACTCCTGGAGTTTAAGCCAGGTTCTTTCTCAATACCCAACATGGGGTTTTTTCCATTCTTGCAGTTTGTTTCTCAATTGTTTCTCCAACACTGGAAATTTTTAAGAAGATGTTGGATAACCATTTGTCTGAAGTGGTGTAGGTTTTCCTGCCTGGGCAGGGGTTTGGACTAGAAGACCTCCAAGGTTCGTTCCAACTCTGTTATTCTACTCTATTTCTGAGGTTGGGATTTGAACTGGAAAGACTAATTCAGCTTTTAAAAATTCAATCACAATATGCTGGTTAAAGTGAATCGACAGGTAGTCATGTAGGCTTCCATTTCATAAACAAGAACAAAACAACTTTTTCTAAGATAAATGTACTTGCCAACTGAAGTGGAGGAAAAAAATAATACCATGACAAAGTTTCTAGCACATCAATGCTGCCATCTGTTGGCGATTTATACATTGGAGGCATTACTTTTCATTCTACCTTCACATTTTTAAACCGGGGATGTAGGAAGAGAGAAAGAATTGCTTGCTTTTGAAGCAAGAATGTTGTTGAAACAACAACAACTGTTGGTCACAGAGTAATGAAATAGTAGGCTTAATTTATGACTATTCTGGTTCTACTAGTATGGCTGAACACATGATATTTTGTACTCAAAGCAAAATACATATAAAATATTTTAAAGACTGTTTCCATTTCATGACTTTATTAAACTTGATAGCTGTTAACATGACAAAGTTCACAAAGCTGCTGATCCCATGGATTTTAGCATTCATGTAGCTCCTGTTTGAAAAACACTGTATCAACTACTTTGAACAAATGACTTCTAGATCCACGAACTAAATGCATTGCATATTTAAAGTAAAACATAGTAAACTAATGAATTAATCAGATCCATTTGAATCTCAAGTTGTTACCACTATCACTACAGGTCATAATGTTAGTGTATCTATATTTTAGGATTTTGCTGACAGCTTCTGTCTAACCCATAAATGGGTGTTTTTCTTTCAGTATGTTGGTAGTTGGAAAGTCATCACATAGTAAGAGAGCTTTTATTTATATATCATTCTCTATATATTTAGCTCTTGTTTTATCTTGCATAGATTAAATATTATTGATCCTGCCAACAAAGCAGCCGGCTAGTTAAGATTGATATTTTGATGTCTTTGTGGTCTCTTAGAATTATGACTGCTAGGATTCCAAACCACGGTGGTTTCCATTTTCAAATATGATACCTCTGTGGTCAAATTTGTATTTTATATTTCCTTGGATAAACAATCATTTGTGGGAGGTCTTATTTTATGAATCTTCTGCAATCAAGGTGTTAATCTGTTTAAATGAAAGCATTTTATTTACTATATGTTTGTGACAGTATACATATCCTTGTTATATAGATATAACAATTATATACTGTAGCTTCACAACAAATGTGAATTAATGAAGTAATGGTATTTGTGGAAAACATAAGGAACTGCAGTTTAGGAGTAAAGTCCAAGAAGCCTTCAGATAAGATAGAAAGAGATGCTGTCAAGAAATACAGTTACAAATAAGCTTGCTATTGTGTTTTTTTAATGTTTTGCAACATTTTCTCACCATGAGATGGATAGCTGGACAGCTAGACATATCATGATTGCAATGAGTATCAATCTGGTTTATTTAAAAATGCTGTATGACTTCTTGATGTATTTCGAGAATGTCTACTCATGCACAATGAAGACTATTGTTGTCCTACAAAGCCCTCAGCTGAGAAAATTCAAGCTCCAAGGGTAGGAAGGTTTTAGTTTTACACACTTTTGTGAATTATAATTCTTAAGACATTTTGGTCATTATTGCTACATCTGGCAGATTCTTGTATTAAGTGATGATGTCTGAACTGAATGTGTCAGTTGTCATTTTAAGAATGCATCCTGTTCATTATTCTTGAATTTTCTTAATACAATGAAAAATTTAATTTCATCACAGATATCAGTAAAAGATACACTGGGGTGGGGGGAGTTCCTGATTTTAACTTTACAGAAACAATGAATTGACCATTCTCTCTTTTAACACCCAGGATGATAGTGTATCAAAGAAAGATATTTCCATTTATCAAAGACATAGTCCTTTGAAAAACATAGGCTATTTCTATCTAGGGTGGAAGCTTAATCATAGCTATGCATACAAGAGCCCAATTAGAAGCAATCACTAAAAGTAAGCATTTTGATTCCTCATGCAAAAAAGCATGACCATAATGCAAAGTTGTGGTTCATTAATTCATAAATTAAATTATTTGATTTAGAAAAATAATTAAAGCCACATAAGGCATCTTTATTTACCATTACACCTTTAAAGACAAAGTGCAATGTAGCATTGTCTGTTATATTTTACTTAATTCTAACATAACCTATTTCCAATAGGTTACATGTGAATAGGTGCTGGTTATACAAGCAAAATATTCAAATAAACCAGTGTTTGTCAACCTTGAAAACTTTAAGCTGCGTGGACTTCAATTTCCAGAACTGCCTGGGCAGCAGGTCATCTGTATATTAAGAGCCATGAAAACCATGAAAACTACATTGGGCCAGGCACTCTTTCTCAGCGTAGCCCATCCCAGGTACCATTTCTGATCCACACTCCCCCTCACTCACTTTCCACCTGGAAGAGGCAGCGAAGGAGGGAGGGAGGGAGGGAAGGAAGGTATGGATTGATTTACAGTGTTTCTTACCAGCTTTCAACAAGGAAATTCAATTAGGAAACCCACAGAACAGTGGAAATTGTTCCCACGGACACTTCTTTTTTGCCCTCCCATAGTCATTTTGTTTCTTTGTTTAGGTAAGAAAATCTCTCTCAAACAGTGACCCACTAGATCACAGGTTGTGTAATAAAGCTTAAAGTTGCCAAGTTTGAGAAACACCCACATAAACATTATGGGAAATAGATTGCATGAATATCAAAAACACATACAAGAATTATTTATGAATATCAAAAAGTGTATGTTAATGAGGAAACAATTTAATCTGACACATCAATCAATTTAAACATATAGTAAATGAACTTAAAAGTTCCACCCTCCATTGTTTTGCATCACTTAAGGGTCCTTTTGATCTCTCCCAACACACCTGCGCTCCATTTATCTCCCCATTTATCTACCTGGAACTTTAAAAGAAAACCTCGGGCAAGACAGAGATCATATGTATGATTATTCATCTTTCCTTTGAAAAGAAAACAATTAGTTTTAAAAGATTTTATTTTAAAGAATATTGAAGAAATAGTTCATTTTAGATGGGAAAATACATGAAAATAGTATTGTAGATGGAAAAATTCAGTTAGTTTTAAAAAGCAAAGCAATTCCTACAAAACACACATTCTGACATGTGTGTTTTGGCTCCACACATTTTAAAGGAAGGTTGATACACTAAGAATTTAAAATCAGCAAGAGATGCATGTAAGAATTTTGCAACACCCTTTTCTTTATTGAACCATGAACTTAAAGTTTCAAAAACTCTTAATCCCACCACAGTCCAGCAAGCTCCAAATGACAATTCAAATGACATCACAATCTTTTATATAAATAATTATAAGTAAAGCCAATAGAAAATGTATGTGTTTATTTTTAATCCATGTTTTTATCTGAATGATTTCAACGTGAAGAAAAAGATTCACAATCTTTAAATTTTGAATCACACGAAACATAATTTAAAAAATTATAGATTGTGTTATTGCTTAACAGAAAAAGAAAATTAGCTAAAAATATATGTTCAACCTCTAATGGTATAATTATACAAAACAAGAAATTTATTTTTGATGGACGAAACTGTTTTGTTATACCAATGATCTTTCCTTTATTTTATTTATATTTCTCTTTCTAAAAAATCTGATCCACTAAGTGCTAGGAAATTTAAGAGCAGCTCCACTCCTGCTGTCTGATTGTTGTATTTAACGTTCATTTTAGGTTTGAAATAAAAGCAATTTAAAAACAGAGGAACAAAAGACTTTTTACCATTATGGTCAGCAAACAGAAATTATGATAAAATATAAGAATTTACTCTCTTTCAAGAAAAAAAACCCAAGATTATTTTCTCTTCTTTACTAACTTCAGAAATTAATTTCCTTAAAATGAGCTTCCTTCAGATGAAACAGTATCGGGCTTCAGTGTAACCAGTGAGTTTCCAACAGCCAGTTTCATCTCGTTGCCAGCAAGGGGTGGGGGTGAGTTAAATGCCTAAAGAAAAAGTCTGAATAATAGTTTATAAACTCTTTGAATAATAGTCTATAAACTGTTTTAAGCAATTACAGACCTCTAAACATTTATAAAAGGCTTCCTTCCACATAAGACTTCATTGGTGAAACAGTTTCAGTTTTGTTTTGTGGAGCTTGAAAAAACTTGTTGCATAAAGAAAGCAATCTCATCTACAATTTGATTAAGGAAATAATCTGACCTACCTGGACTGCATATCTTGCTGAGTTTTGGATTGGCCACTCTCAGGAGGATTCGGAGAATGAGAGATGTGTTGCTGTAGCTCTACCAAGGACTGATAGTACTGCTGTTGTTGGTGCTGCTGCTGTTTATAACGAGACAAACTGAAAAACAGTCCTAAAATGGCTTTCAAATTTCCATTTCTTATTTCTGCACAGACAAAAAAGAAGGAAATGAAAATATCGAAATTAGCTTTCCTTCACAGATGTGCCTAATGGATATTATCTATTGTTTCAGTTCTGCAAACTGCCTTATCTTTGAATTTAATATGACAAGATTTTTAGAGATTTTTATGATGGAATCTCATGTTTCATATGGATATTAGACATAAATTTTAGAGCATATAATGAACTCTTATAAAGTACTTACTGGCTAATAACACCAAATTTATCGACCAAAAATATATTCAAACACATTAATAGCACATAATCCCTACTCAAAAGGTAACAAAAGGTACTCAAAAGGTAATTTGTATAATTTCAATGTGATGATTATTAACATTTGTTGATTATTTGGCAGATAAATTCATAATCCTATAACTAAAGTGGTATTGTGCCTTCCTTCATCTATATATACAATACTAAATTCTGCTGGATCATTGCATACATGTCTATATTGGGCTGTTTCTGTAGACGTTCCAGAAGCATTCAGAAGCATATCCAGTCCATTCATGTCTTGGATTATACTGGTTAAATATGTTTCCAAGCCAAAGTGCTGCTTATTATTTTTGAAGCTTTAAATTACTGGAGACCAAGCCACTAATTGCCTTTGTTTGAACTAATCTTCACACCTTAAGAATTGCAAGATAAAGAAATTTAACTTTGCAACAAGGATGAGTTTTCATGTTGGACCCAGTAAAAATCTTAATACCTAATATTATACTATATACCAATACTTAATACCTACACATTTATGTGTACAAAGAACAACCAGAAAAGTAGTTAAATCATTATCTTTAGCTGATTTTTATCTAAATTGCTTCTGAGAACAAATAATTGTTTGGACATCATAAAGTAGATTCTCAATATCCCACTGTTAACTCCTGCTCTAGAGCATTAACTATCGGCGCTAACAACCTCACTGTGTCTAATGATAGGACCAAAATTCACTACATTCTCATTCATTATTATATTGGTATAATAACTATTTTTCCTTCTATTTATTCAGCTCTGGTTTTTATATCAAAAAAGGATGGTTGGTTCCTCTGAAATTATACCAGCTGATATATTTCAGAATTTCATCTTAATTTCTCAGAAAATGTTTCTTATGCTTAATCATACCTTCTTTATGATCAAAAGAAGCTACAGTAAAAATCAGCAGGGCATTTTTTCCAGTTCCTGAATCTGGACTTTTTTTTATCTCTGATTTAAAAAGTCTTATGATATATGTGGTTATAAAAATAATTCAAGCTTATGCATCTTTAACTGAAATTAAAAACCATTAAATATATACAATTATGTTACTACTTTCTTGATAATAGGAAATGTTTATTGATATTGATATCAATACAATACACATTTAAAAGAAAATGTATACTGAAATTGTGCATCTGAAAGACAGAAATAGATAATCAACTATTTTTAAATTTTGTAAAATATTTCAGTACTACATCAAAATATTTCCATCTGACTTCTTACTGCTTTTGTCATTCAGGATTCCCTGATCAACAGACTTACGGTAATTAAGTTATCTACATGATAACAATAAAATAAAATGACAGAATCTCTTTTTAGAACTGTTTTTGAGAATGCATCCTCTTTCAGAATCACAAAAAGCTATACAATGTTCTGACTAGAACTATCAATAATCACTTAGGTGAGAAGGGCAGTGTAGAAATTTAATAATAAAAAATAAATATAAAAAAGTAAAAACTGAGGCTGTATCATTCTTACAAAACAAAAATGAGAATATTTTATATTACTTCTTTCTTTATCAAGAAATAATTTATTTCAGGTTTCTCAAGAAATGAAAAATACCATTTGAATGAGTCTGAAATCTTTCACAATAGCATAATTAATTTCATATAAAACAGAAACTATAATTCAAAAATAGTAATTGAGCATTCTAATAAAAAGGTTCTGATATCACTTCAACTAAATATTAATGGTAAAGCTAAAAAGACAGGATTTTTTAAAAATTCTAATTTGCCATGCGATAATATAATATGTGATGCAAAGAGTAACATATTTAAATAAAGCTACAAAACTTTAAAAGCATTTGATTACAGTGTAACATGAATTAACATAATTGTTTACAGAACCGATGAAGACAATAGAATCATTAAATCTGTTACTTTAAAATGAGATTTCTTGTGAATTTATAGGCTTATTGACCATGCTAAATGTCAGTGATTTACACAATGCAATACTGCTATCATATTCATGCTATGTTCAGCAATGTACTTGGAAATTACACCTTATATCTGTTTAGAATTATAGATAAGATATTAAATGCACAAAATATTAAATTAAAATAAATTAATAATTTGAGCATATCATTTGACTTTCAAATGAAATATTTTTTCTTATATAGAAACAACTGATTCCAAGAAAATAAAGTGGGTAATTCACAATAAATATTTTTTTTCAAAATGGCAAGTTGAACATAAAGTTCATGAACTTTTCAGAGAGATATTTTACTTTCTTGGTTTATATGTGGTTCTCTTACCTTCAGCAGAAAGACCTTGGACATTTACTCCTCTGGCTGCCAGAAAGGTAAGGCAGACATCAACATTCTCAATCTGCAAAATGAACATGAAATTGCAAAGTAGTTAAAGGCGATTTTACAAGATGAACTTGCTTGCTGTAACAGGGAATGGGGGAAATGAAAATGAATAGTTTACATTCATTACATAGTCCAGTTCTTTAGCAAAGTTAACAAGAATGATTACTACTAATTAGGCAGCTGCTATAAAAGCTTTCATTGTCCGTTTTGGTGCTTAAAAACAATTCATAAAGGGCTGATCCAGAATGGCATGCTGACAAATCACTAAGCCACCTACGTACGAGAAAACTGAATTTTGAAAACTCACATAAGCAACAATGAAAGTTTCCATACAAGTTTGAACACTGTGGTATGAGAGACTGACTGCTTCAGTGAAAACACATCAACAGAGCAAAGTGTGTGTTTGTGTGTGTGTAAAGAAATGTGACTTGGTAAATAAACTAATTTTTAAACTTTGCCTGAAAGAGATATCTTCAAATTCAGTTACTACTATAGTAACATTTGAGATTTGATTTAAATTGGTAATGTTATTTATTATAATCATAGATATGCAATTCATATGCAAATCAGAGTCTGTAGGTAAATAAAATGACATATAATAACCACAACCATTACAAATAATAAAACATTATTTTTGAGACAATTTCATCCAACCATCCTTGGATGGTTGGCAGCCATCAGAATAGCCTGTCACAAAACCCATCCTTGGCCAAGAATGGTTTTATATGCCATCTTGAATTGACCCAGAAGCTTACTGGCACCCAGTATAGCTCAAGTACTAAAGGTATTACATAAGCCTATTGAGGCATGCTTAGAATTACTTATATTACTGTATTTTGGACCATCTGTAACTTCCAAGTAGTCTTCAGGGACACTCTTATGTATACTGCATTGCAGTAATCTAGATGAAAGTTGACAAATGTGTGGCAGACTGTAAGTAAGACTTCCTGATCGAGAAATGAACAAAATTGTTCATTTCACACAAGATAGCTTTGCATAGTCAACCATGACTGCTACTTGCTGTTCAAGCAGGAGTCATTAATCCAAGAGACCTTTCAAATTGAACCCTGTATGGTGTATGGTGAACCCTGTATGGTGTTAGTTCATGCTGTACTAACATGAACCAAATCGGGAAATTCCCTGGATCCAGATTGCCCCCCAATGCACATCCATTTAGTTCTGCTAGAACTGAAATGTATAAATTGTATACCATCATACAGTTACTACTGAGCTCCAGAAGAATAGACGGTCACATCCATCAGCTGCATGAAGATCTTAAACAATGGCAGGAAGAGATCTGAAACTCAAGATACCCCATAGTGCAGGGACCTCCTTCAAAGAAGGAGGGGAACCATTGTAACACCAAGCCTCTCACTTCCAACACTCTGATCTGTCCAATAGAATACCATCACTAGTAGTATTGAAGACCAAGATCAAAGGAAGACATGATGGATGGTTTCTTTGAAAATCAAGGGATTCTTGGGATTTTCTGTGCAGAGACAGAACTATAATTCAGTCTAGGCCCAAAATCACTTTTTCATTCCAAACTTTAAAATAATGTTTAAAGTTCAGTCAAATCCTCCAAAACATCCCCAAGCATTTTCTGCAAAGTCTATACTTAGAACAGGAGCCATCTTATCTTCTTCATATGATGTCACCAGGACTACAAAGAAGTTGATAATTATTTGCTTATTTCAATTGTATATAAGAGTTGGTAATATGGACTTAAGGTCATTGGTAGGTGGTAGCATCTTTGTAGTGCTGGACAGAGAGATGATAAAAGACAGGAAGCCAGATACGTTTAGGACAAGAGTGTCTTGTTCCAATTGTGCCTTCCAGCTTCTTGATCTCAAACCCAAAGCCTGCTTATGTTATACTTAGTATCCTACTTGATAATAACTTTAAAATACATACAAATATATCATTTTGTGGATATGATATTCATTTTGTGAAAGATACAATTTGAAAAAATCTAGTGGCCTTCCACTAAGAACCAGTCATACTCATGAAAGAAACTAGAGCCATTTCTCCACTGCTATAGTGATTTGGACAACTTTCTAATGTCACTTAAACATTGGAGTACTGATATAAAAGTATATCCCCATTACTGTTATCCCAAAACAGGGAAAGCTGAGTGATATTAAACAACACTGTCAATCACTACTGAAGAAATGGTCCATATATATAGAAATATATGTTCTAAAAGAAGAGTGACAAATAATATGAAATAGAAGTTTTATAATTTATCAGATTAAAGATTAAAGCACAATAATCTTTCATATTTTGCAGATTTGATAGCTCTCCTGGTTCTACTGAGAATACTTAATGTTACAACTTCACATATATGGAGAATACTATTGATATTGAATGGCTAGCCAATGTATCTAATTCCTAATTAACTACTGTATCAGTTAGGGATATTTTGTGTCACTCGACTAACTTTGCTTGCACTTCATTTAGTTTCTCCATTCTCAAATTATTATTGTATCAGAATATTTATTTTTTTCTTGTATTGATGAAAAGACAACTGTGAATTCATTTCAGAAGTCAGTCTCTAAATACAGACTTAAGGGTTACTTTCCTATATACACTCTTGGATCAACACCTTCAAGAGACAACTGGACTTTCTATTTTTTCTTTGAAGACATTTCGGAAGGATTTATACGCCTTGCACATAGTTAGTCATTTGCATTTTCAAAAGAAAAGCAAGTCATCAAAAGTACTTTAATAATTCTCAAAAGAATGCAAATGATCAGCTGTCTGCAAGGAGTATAAATCCTTCCATTCCTGACCATCCAGCCAGAGCTAAAGATGCTTCTTGAATGAGAAGCAAAACATCTTCAAAGAAAAAACAGAAAGTCCAGTTGCCTTTGAAAAAGCACCTTTGGGACAACCAAAGTGACTGACAATCTCCATAGACATCTTGGATCAAAAGTTTGTTTAAGACTTCCAACAATAATATGCCAAGTTATCACATACCTCTCTGTTTAGGAACAAGATGTGGCAGAGTTCCATATTTGTCTATGTCAATCCCTCTCATTGTCTTATTTTGCTTCAATTTAACAAAAAAAAAGTTTTTCTAGGAAACAACAAACCTGACACATCTTAGCTCTACTACTATTTAAAGAATTATTCCTAAGAGGGACCAAACTAGCAGTTACCTTGCCAGTTATCACATAATGATCAGAGGCATTAATATATAAGGCATTAATAATATTATTTACAATAAATTATAGTAATATAATTTAATTCAGTTCTGTGCTATTTTATTATAGCCTTTAGCCATCAAAAGAAACAAAAAGAAAAAGAAAAGCTGAAAAATTAAACCTCAACTTAAGAGCAAATTGATGTCATTCTTCTGAGTCCAGCCCAGAAGAGGATAAATTTGACAATGTGCTGGGCCTACAAAATGAGTATTGTGCAATCCTAAGAGGGTCAAAATTGCACCTATGCAACACCAAAAAGTCACCTATGCCAGACCTCCTGGTCCTCTACTAAACATGACTTGACTATAACTTCCATAAGAGTGAGTTGGTGATCATTCATCATTGTCTGACATTTAAGAAAATCAAGGGGAAAGTAAGAGCTGTTTCAGCAAAGTGTTCTTTTAAAGGTATTGAAGAAAGCTTAATCAATCAATCAGAATAGAGTCGAAAGGAACTTTTGAGATCTTGTAGTTCAACCTCCTGCTCAAGCAGAATACCATTTCAGAGAAGTGACTGTCAAGTCTCTTCCTAAAAATCTCCAGTGATGATAGATTGAAAACTTCTGAAGGGAAGCTGTTCCACTGGTTAATTGTCCTCACTGTTAGGAAATTTCTCCTTAATTCCAGGTTGCTCCTCTCCTTGATTAATTTCCATTCATTGTTTCTTGTCCTGTCCTCTGGTCCTTTGGAAAATAAATTTACCCTTTTTCTCTTTTTGGCAGCATCTCAGATACTGGTCTTCTAAAGAATCCATCATCCATATAATTTTCATCCCATTCTGCCAAAAATGAAGGGTGTTTTGATGATTCCCAAGCATAGCTTTAAAAAAAAATCCCAGAAAGATCAAAGTGAACTGCCTTGCCTTTAAATCTCAAACTGAAACTCAAATCAAATCAGGACCTCTTTGAATCTTTCAACTAAATCATGGCTGAGCCAAAAGAGCCGTTAGGAGCGCATTGCTATATTCTAAAGATCTTTTCAGTTCACAAATTATGTTTACTTCTCAATAGAATATTTTAAGTTTATTTACATGAACAAGAATATTATTAGATTAAATTAAAAGATAATCTTTCTTGCATTCTGCCTATCAGCTCCTCAAGGTTCGCCATGGAGAATAAAGTAAAGACAACACTTTTTGTAGTCTCAAAAGACTCTTTACTCTGTGTATCACCCCTGGGTATAAGCCGAACGTCAAATGTGAATTGAAAAAAGCCAGTATTAATTCGGATATCCCAGGTTCTGATAAAATAGCCACCCACCTGGTAGCAGCAACCAATCTGCACACTTCCCTCAATGATCAGCCCACAGCAGAGTCTCGCTGATTGGTTGTCTTGACATCAATGGTCCTCAAGGTCCTCAAGTAACTGCTGCCGACTAACCCACATTCCCATGAAACAATGATCCCTCCCCAATGCGTTTCCACCACCACACCTATGCGACATAACAGAGATAGCTGTCGATCTGGCAAGTACTCGACACTGCCAATGGGCACATCTGTTATTTTGCATTTTAAAGGGCATATGGGACAAGGCACAAGGCAGGGAGGGATTTTAAGTTAGAAATTATTTTGATTATTTTGATTTATTGTAATATCTATTAAATTCTGTAAATCTGTTTTTAAATT
>JANHFP010002152.1:17114-30559 GCA_032468135.1 Calamaria suluensis | reverse complement strand
GTATTGATAATAATTATTAATATTTGTTTGAAAATAAAACAATAAAAATGAATTTAAAGTACAACTTTATTTATACACAACTGGATCTTCTAGGAAAATTGAATATAGAAATTGAAATCAAAGAATGGAAAGATACTTGAGAACTGGTGCTATTGAGAACTAACTTTGCGAAATGAAAACCTAGAAATATTTTCTCCAAGACAGCATATAAAAGAAAACATTTCCAAACCTGCACCAAATCTGGTTTTAATACATGAGCTCTTTCTTTAAGAACTAAGGGAATGTGCCAAGAGTCTAGACAGCTATATATTTATGCAGGAAAAAAACCACACTCAGTTAATGCAGTAATAAACAAACATTTATCAAAGTAGTTCTTCATATAGTATCAACACAGTGTCTAAAGGACTACTATCATTTATCAGATAGAGGATAAAACACCTCTCCCCAGTTTATTTTTTTAAGACCTACAAAATGTAAATAATATGATAGCTAACATTTTAAAATAACCACATTGATCTATATTTTAATGTTGCTTTTTTTAAAAAAAATAGACTAGCTTTCTTGAGCTACTGGTACAAAGACTGAATTCAAAATAGTCCTACTGCCTGAAAGATCAGAGGATGTCATTTTCATGTTAAATGGTATTTCCTTGAAATAATTAAGAACAAACCTAGTATTTTAGAGTAGATTAAAAGCTGCAATGCCATGAATATAAAAAGAATATTTTTATTTACCTGAAGAAATATTTTTAAAAATTTTCAATGTAGTTTAAGGCATGCTTGTTGTTTTGATGCAATAACAAAGATTTTCTAACCTGGATATTTCTTTGACACATTAGTAAAACATTAAAAGAAATTTTCACCAAGATATTAGTATTCAAATTGGAGTGTAGCCCAAAATATTATAGAAGTTAAGAAAATTATCTGTAAACAGCGGGTTTTAGATATGGGCCTGTCATTCTCCAAAGATAGACTATGAAAAAAAGAGTCCCATGTTAATGCATTTTGTGTCTTCTAGTCATTTTCTGACATTTGTCTACACTGTAGCTTTCTTGGCAAGGTATTTTGGAAGTGGTTTGCCCTTGCCTTCTTCATAGGCTCGCTTCATATCTAAGTCAGGACTAGAACTCACAATCTTCAGTTTCTGGTCTAATGGCTTAATGTTAATGTACATAAATATGATAAATCTCACCTGAAAATAGTAGATTTGCTGAAATCCTTGTATGCATATTCTTTTCATCTCAATAAATCTTTTGAAACTACTATGTGGTAATTGGGGTTGGAAAATAATCACTCAGTTCAGACAGCTGACAAAATAGCCTAAGAAATGTAAGCCTTCAGTCATAATTTTTTTTAATTAGCTCCAGTTTCAATTTGTGCTATCTTCTTTTTGAGATGAATTTTTGGACACTTCACCAACCTTTATCTTTCTGTTGAGGACTCCTTTCTTCCATTATCTTGTTAAAGATGGGGAGTAGCAGATGTTAGAACCGAGTTCTCGGAGAGGGGTGGTATATAAATTTGATATAATAAATTTGATATAAAACCATACTAAGTGAAAGACATTTATAACTTTGATTATCTGCTGATTGTTGCGTCCTCAAGCCACGTAGCCACCCAGAAACAGAAGAACAGCTACGATTGGCTGAGGCGCATCCTTGTTGACAGCCCAGCCAGCAGAAAATTTAAAAGGCTGCCATTGGCTGACAGCCACTGTATAAATAGTGGCTGATGCCTCAGCTGTGTTTCTGGTTTTCCTCGCTTGTTCTGTTAACTGTTGTTGTTAGTCATTAAAGCAGTTTCCTTCAACCGTGGTCGCGCCTCAGTATCTTGACCCTTGTGTTCAGCTATTAAACACTGATAAACTATATTCAGAATTTATTATGAGAAGCACATAATACAAGAACTGGCTTACTAGTTCTCACACATAATTCTTAGTTTAAACATGAACTTATTATTTGATCTAAAGCAAATCATTGTTGCTTACTTTCAATTATCAATTCCAATAGTATTGTATTCCATCAGCTTCATTTAAGAAACATCACTGAAATAATGTACAGGAGATGCATCATATGAACACACAAAGTGGGAATGTCATTAGAAGATTTAATAAATCATTAGTTGCTACATTCTTTTTGTCTTTTTTCCTTTTTATTCCCACTCAGCTTTAAAAAAAAACATTAATGCAATTTTAAAACAAATTTTCATTTGCTTTAATTACCTTTTTTTGCTTTGACAATTCACAACTATTATTTGAATTCAAATCTCAATAGTGCAAAACACTATTTACTTTAAAATGGATGAAAATGACTTAAAATTTGTGGTTGCATACATAAGTCCCATTATATTTTAACCAGCCTTCTAGCTTCAATACTGTTTCAATCAAAATTGGAATAGCTCTCTGAAATCAATAATAACTATCTAACAAATTATGAGGTTAATATATTATTGGGTAAAGTTTGATTAATTATACTGTTGCTTGGTAATATTGCCTTTCATATTAGGAATTGGAATAAGCAGAATAAAAAATGTATTGTATACTTTTGAATTTCTATTTCATTTTTTTCCAAATTATTCTGTTAAATCAAACTATCAACTTTCAACAATCAACTTTCAAATTCAGAAATTAGAGATTAATTTCTGATAAAATACTGTATGTTGAAGGTTTTTCAGAAACTTTTTGAAATGGCTTGTCCCGGGTCCTCAATCAACACTATGAAGTTTCAAAGGGAATTTAAGGGTTTTTCCTGAAGCTTTGGAATATAGCTCATCAAATACCTCATTGCTGCTTGAAATAAGAAGGCAACTGGAATTGACTGAATTGTGCCTATGTGGACTGTCTATGCAGTGTATCTCATAGAAAGTTTTGATTAAATGAGTAGCTTATGAGATGAAGCAATGCAAGAGATGTATAGAATGTTGCTGAAGACAGACAACGTATTGAAAGCAACTAAACACAGGTATGAGCCTCTATTAGGACTTACCTTAGGGCAAAAAGGGCAGTGAAGCATAATTAATTCTCTGTCCTTATTGCATTGTCAGATGGTAAGGTAACTGGAAGAGTCCTGTAGGACCATTTTGAACAATGCTCTAGACATCTGGTAGATAAAATTACTCAATTTTGCTCTGGCTAGATCCTTTGGAAGTGACTGAGGCACATATTTTATCTGGAAGGAGGAGGTTAATCTCAAGAAAGAAGGCAGGGTCCTCAAGATGATGAACCTGTGTCCTGGACCCCAGACCCCTGGCCTGGCCCTCCTGGTTGACTAAGGCCTCCTGGAAGGTCATATGGGAGTGAGTATAAGTGGTATTTAATACAAGTTTTCTGGAAGAAATATTAACCACTTTATAATTACTTGGATTCTGGCATGTTAAATAACTTTTGTCCAACTCCAACCTTCCCTTTTTCGGGAAAGTGTTTGAGTACATAGTTGGTCATGCATCTTCAGAAGGCCCTGGATAAAGCAAATTATCTTGACTCTTTTCAGTCTCTGTTCAGGACAAGGTGTAGCAGTAAGACAGTATTGGTTCCACTTGGGCATGATACAACTGATTGGACTTTCCTGGATCTCTCAATATATTTTAATAACATCAACCATGGTATTCATCTGAACTGGCATCGAGAGTCAGGAGTGGGAGGCACCATTTTGCAGTGTCTCTCCTCCTTTTCCCATGGCTGGTTCAGGTTGGTATTGGTAGGTGAGGAGGGGTAGCAATTGCAGTATAGGATGCCTTGTGGGGCTTGGGCCCTTCCTCTCCTCTTTAACTACTACATAAAACTCCTGTGTGAGGTCATCCAAAGGCATGAGGTGTGGTATCATCTGTATGGATCTGAATAAGAGCAACTTATTATTCAGCTTATTTTACCTCAACCCTGGCAAAACAGAGTGGCTGAAGCTTTCCCTCTCAAGTTTGGGAGATTTATCATCTTTGACTCTGGGTTTACAGCCCCTGGACCAAGCTGGTGCATACTCAGACTCACAGATCCTGTTGCAGTTAGGCGGCCTTTGTTTAGACCTATATTGTGTGCTAATTGCATCCTTTCCTGGACCATAAGTCCTTGATCAGGTCACTACTACCTTTATCATACCCAGCTAGATTATTGCAATGTGCTTTACATATGCTGCATTCAAAGACCATAAAAAGTATAAATGGTCTAGAATGCACAGAAGTTCATTGATGTTTCATCTTTATTGTGAGATGCCCTGGCTTCAATTTTCTTCCAGACACAATTCAAGATGCTGGTTATCACTTTTAAAGCCATATATGGCGAGACCTGGTTATCTTGCAGGACCATCTTTCCCTAAAATCATCTCCTAATGTACTAGATCAGGTACCTAAAATTTTACAATATTGTGAATTCTTTGAAATTGGCCTTTTTGAGGTTCGCCCTACCTTGTGAAACAACTTGCCACTGGTGATTCAACAGGCCTGCCTTCTAGTTGTTCAAAGTTACTTGGCTGTTAAGACTTGGCTTTTTATTAAGGTTCTATAATAAGATAGCAAAAGTAGATAATATGGAAGGAAAGTAGCTAAGCCTGCTGTGGGGCATCTCAAGGAGCCAATTAAGGTTTTAACATTTATTTATTGGTTTTATTATTGTTGTGAACCACCAGAGTTGATTATGGTAGACAGACACAGAAATCCAATAAACAAACAAACAAACAAACAAATGTTTTGAATTTTTTAACTATTCATTTTTAAATTACTTTTCAGAATTTTGAATGCCAGGAGATACCATCTCCATTGTAATGTAGTTCAATCGGTGGGGAAGAGGTAGAAGAAAAATATTGTTATGTTATGCTTGGCTTTAAAAAGGAGTTTGTAAAAAAACTGAGAAAATTATCTGCATAATTAATTCTGATGAATCAGATGAGTCTCTAAGGATACTAGAAGCAGTGATTCTAAAACTTAGTATTGCCAACTCAAGCCAGCATTGGATTCCAAAAGATAAAATATAAAGTCCCTTTTCAATTTTGTAGCTAAACTTAATAATTAACAAAGGAATAACAATTGATCTTCTAAAATTTCTATCACTGCTGATACTTATTTTTTCTTCCAACTATCAAAATGACTAGCTTCCTCCATCCAAAGATACTATCTTATAGAAAAGCAGAACTAAGGAAATAATTAACAAATACATTGTAGGTGATAAAAACAGAAGCGGTTTTTAATCTATTGTAATAATTTCCAAATTGCAGAGCATAATTATTAAAGCAAGAGTGTGGGTTTCAAGATGAGTTTATCAAGATGGTGAACTTAAATCTTCCAGAGATTAGAAACAGTCTACGATTGTAATCCTTTTGCTTTCACATAATGGACTACTTCATTGACGATAAATATTGATAATATTATTGTATTAATCAAAAAATATCCTGCCAATAATATAGCATCAATATAGAAACTTCCAGGTGTAAAATAAGAAATTTTGTGCATTGCTCTGTAGTTACTCAGAAGGAAATGTCATTTAAAGCATATGTTATATCCTTCCCCAACTTCCACTTTTCAGAGACAATGGACTCTAATCTTTTCCAACAAATGTTTATTGCTTTTCTGACTGGGAATTGAGGTATAGTACAAGACAACTAAAAACCAAAAAAACTGAGGGATTCTGGTATATGCATTAGATTGCATGTTTGCATTTTTATATAAGTGCATTATACAAAAAATCTATATGTCATCCCATACTCAAATATTTAATATTTGCAAACCAATAATAACTCCCAGAGAATGACAACAATCAAAATTATGTATAAGAATCCTCAGCAAATCATTTATGAAATGAAAATGAAATCTTCTCATTCATTTATTTGTTAGTCAAATTGACAAATCTTCCTGACTCCTGAAGATCTGTATATTATGTTGTTGAATAACAGTGTACAGCTTTAGAAATATCAAATGCCAATGTAACAATGGAGAAATGGAGCATGGCTTCATATAATATTAGTTTATTCTAAAAAACAATTAGCTACTTTTGCTTGAATAAAAATATTTTGTTTTCATAAAATTAAACATATTAATATTTCTAATGTCTTAAACATATTTAAGCGCATTCCAGTGCTTAAAATAGAGTAGAAAAGAATAATAGCCTGTATTCTGTTTAGCAAAACCATCTCAAGCAATCTAGATATTTCTTTTACTAACTTAGACCTTAGCACCAGTTTCATTGAGTTATGCAACAGCTTAGAGCAGTGATGTAAAAATCATGTTGTCATAGCAGTGTCACATGATGTATCACAAATTTTTTACCCTTTCGCTAAACTGGACGTGGGCATGGCCAATGCTTAAACGGACAGTGCCCAGTCCACAGTCCATGAGTTTGACAGCCCTGGATTAGAGAGATGGCCTGTGACTGCTTTTTATTACTTTCTTTGCTGGTTTTCAACCTTTTGCCCTATCTCCAGCAAAAGAACATCCATAGGAATACATTGATTTGCTCAGTTACTGCTGCAAAAAATAAAAAGTCATAAAATTGGGTCCAGTCACATCAATGCCTCAACTTAGGACCATTAGCAGAAATTCTGGGCTCTATTACAGTCAAGTCGAGGCTTACCTGGTAATCACTACATAGTAAACATTATTTTATGCCACTTTTGAACTTGGGAAAAAAAATCCAAGTTGTATACTACTAATTACAACACTTAAAAAACAAAGCCACCAATCTTTTAAGAAAATACTTAAAATGCAAGTTTTAAAACAATGTTCATTTTAAAAAGGCCACTTCTAAGGGATTTTAAAACTAGAGCAAATGTCACCCAGCTATATTTATACAATGGGAATGAAGATCATTTTATGTTATGGTTGCTGCTAAACCTCCATATAATTGTCAGCTTTTCTCAACCCAGGATTATTGATTATTTGAATTATTAATTGTCATCTGGGTCCAAGGATAAAAAATGTGAAGTTAGATGTCTGGTAATTCATGAAAAAGACAGAAAGCAGTGGCACTGGATTTAAATTCTGTCGAGAGAGCTTTTTACTCTCATGTTGATAGGCAAGAATGAACTGTTTTATGTGGTTTTATGCTACTATGCAGTAACAATTCTTGCATAGCTATCCTGTGTCAAGTATCTTGGGCGGTTTTCTCAGACTAGACAGCTAAAGATGGAAGAGAGATACTTCTTGTTATACTCATCTGGATTTAATTTGAAGTTAGGCTTCTAAATTAAAATACCCTTCATTTTTCTACTGAGAGAGACTGCTTTCTTTGAACTTCGTGTGTGCTTTGATTTGCTTTCTATCGTGGTAGAAGGTGGAACCAATTTGTAGCTGTTATTTGAGGAAGGTGGAAAGTATCAATACAATCTTGGTGGTTAGTGTGGTTTGAAGCTCTCACTGCAGAAATCCATTGGTTCCTAGGAGCCAAGTTTGAGAGACAAACCAAGGGGAAGAAATTACCCTAATTGATCTTTTTGTTTCATAATCATTTAATTCATTTTACAGCAGGATAAAATATTTCTTCCTATTTTATGATACAAGCACTTGAATAGGATAATTTGGGGATACATGATTTGATTTGCCCAGCTTGGTTGCATGACCCATAATGGGGCCACACTATTTAACTCCCATTCTAGGCAGCAGTTTCTTTCTGCTTCCATCAGTAGCCTGGGATGCTATTCCCTGCATTCAAACTGTCCAGTCAATGGGTTCTTTAGATTTAAGTCAGACTAAAGCTTGGTGAGTGTAACCAGTAAAATTTGTGGAAGTTTGTAACCCCAAAATTTATGTGGATTTGGAGTTACTATGCCCTTTCCTCCTTACTGTTATATATATAAAATATTCATTGTCCCAGCTTCTATTAAAGGATGGCAAATGGATTTGATTAGTTCTAGATAGTATTCTTTAACATCTTTACAACAGCGGAAAATCAATTTACTGCAGAGGTTCCTTTTTCAGGAAGTGTTTGCAGAAATATAATAGTATCATCCAACTTTAATTCTGACTAAGATTTTAAACCAGCTATGTAAAGCAGTGAATACAATCCTCAAGTACCAAGTTCTCTTTTATGTTGTTGATATAGTTGTGGCTACAGATAAACTGGCTTTCATTTTAGAAAGATTTATAGCTTTCTGAGGCTAAGAGATGGCTTGGCTCTTCCATTGATTATATGAAGCTACTTCATGAGACATACTATTGTGGAATCTAGCTAAGTACCACCTATAATGAATGATAGAACATCAACAGACTTTCAGACAAGTTATTTTAATTTTCTTTGTTCAAAATACTCACATATAAAGAAGGAAAGGGAAGAGGGTAAAAGTATTTCATTATTTTTCTCTAAGTCTAGGAGAGAGATTAATATTTTATATTATACTATATTAAACTAAATATTCTTCCAAAGAATATAGCACACACCTTTGGATTGCCGCACACTAGAAAGTATGTGGGGTTACATGTCTTCAAATGTGTTCAATATTGAGCATTCTTGGACAATTGCCAGGCCCATCATGATCCTTGCCCAATGTGCCCCTTATACAGTATTTTAGAGAGTCAGCCTTATGAGATAGACCAGACAGATAACACAACGGATCAGCTAATTCTATTTTATTATCAGGATACATTAATAGACTCTTGTACAGCTGAAAGTATCTCCCTCCCTTCCATTTTACAGCCCAAGAAACTAGGGAGAATCCCTTGCCCCACACAAATTACTGCTGCAGGCTCAGCTGCCTTTTATCTGAACATTCTCTTGGTTGCATTTCTTTTCTCTGTCTCCCGAGGACATTCCTTCATACCATTACATCTGTTGACATGACTCAAATGTCTTGAATAGAACTTTTTCCTGGCATCCAAAAATTAAAATGTGACTAGTCCAATTAGTTTTCAGAGAGATGCTACCCAACTACTTTCAAGTAAACAGAACTCATGAATGGAAGTGACTATTTTGTTAAGAGTGTCATTAACCTCATATCTTCCCCTGCACAAATGGAATGCGTAACAAAAATGTAACATTTTGTGCAAATTATGAGACAGAAACTATAGTCAGATTTCCACACGAACAGAATTTTTGCTGCTGTATGTTGACTGCTGCCATTTGCCAGTTTCCAGAACCTTATTTTTTTCAAAATGGAATAAATATGTATAGGTCATTCTTCCCTTAGATGAATTGCAAAACAAAGTCTAAGATTTCCCAACCAGCAGAGAAATCAAATGCACCATCTGAAAATGTTGGGACTAAGTTTCAACATCTTTACAGAGACATAGATTTGGAAAGGCTGTTTTCCCTAGCACTTGTACAACAGCTAAATGTTAGTTTCAGCAGCATCTTATTTAATAAACAATTTCATCCAGTTATAGATTCCAGTTGGTTCTGTATCTTTCTCTTAGTCATACACGTGAAGAAGATGCTTTTATTGATGCTATTTTTAATAGTGGGAAGCATTCTCAGCATTCTTGTATCTTTAGCGTGCTCTCATTTTTCCCTTAAAAAGATAATCTAAATATACCATTCTGGGCAAACATATTTTTCTAATCCTTCTGGTTGACAAAAATGTATTTATTACTTCAGCAAACAGGTGTTGCTAGAGTATTTACATCTTTTTTTATATTTACTGCTTCAATGAACTTTGAATACTATTTAATATATAACAGCAACAAAAATTTGATATTTTATTTTATCTATTTTTCCAACAGCAGGTATGCTTTCAATTAAATATCAATACCAACTACTGATACTAAACTCCTAGAACAAATATTAGCAATAAGTCTCCTAGCTATAATGCCAATTAATTTAATGCATCCCTTATTCAACTCTGTGTACGTTGAGGGCAATTGAGAGATATAATACATATAATAATTCATTAATTTCCACTGCAATTATTTTTATTAAAAATACTTCTCAAGAATTTACTCATCCATGACAATTTCAAAATGAAAATACACTGTTGTACATAGTTTGATGTACAGTATATGGATGTAATAGCTTAATGCAGAAAAAGAGCAGAACTGAATGGGAGAGAAAAGAAGAACTGATACAGACTAGAAACTGTTTTTTAATTGAAACTCTATGTACTGAAATGAATCTGAATATATCACCTTCAGTATTGTAATCTTTTTCAGATTGAGAAACACATGTGACAGATGGAAAGAGAAGTCAGTCCAAGTTTATAATGAAGGTACGCTCTCTGGTCATACTTATGATGTTTACAATTTCCTTTGAAACATAAAAGAACTGACATACAAATACTACAAAGGGATTTCTATATGACCCAAATCCTATGTAAGGCAAGTTGGGATCTGGAGTAAAACTAAAGGAGAGATTGCACTGCCTTTGTATATCTACCCTGTATCCAGAAAGAGTAGCCTTTTGGGGAAATTAAGATTCCTTGTAATTATCATCAAGAATGCTGGCTGGGAATATAAGGAGTCCTAGTTCAACCATATCTGAAGGATACCAGATGGGAGAATACTGTCAAAGAGGCTGCATCTGAAAATGCTTTGTATGATGGATTGTACTGTTGCCTAGAAAAAGCTAAGGGATAAACATCAGATTTGGGCTGTATTAATAATGTTTCCGATACGTTACATTTTGAATTGTTTAATTTATAATTTGGTTGGAAACTCAGATGATCGAATTAATTAATGACAGCATACAATTTAAAAAACGGAATTAGTTGGCTTTGCCATTCTCATTCAGGAGAGAACCGCTTCAATATGTGGACAGACCTGTGTGTATAGGATATATTTTTGCAATTCTGTTGATGAAAAAAAGTTAACCCTCTTGGGAAATGCATCATCAATACTAGAAGGCTAACTTGAAATTCAACCATTTCCTGCTTTAATCTCCAGAACTTTGAAGATGTGGCTTTTCTGAAGCTAAATGCTTCCTTTGAAAAACAACGTGTTCTAAGGATGACTAACTTTGACAATATTCCTTTAATAAGAAGCAGACCCACTGCATAAAAGTCACACTATATTTTTAAGTTTTTCCAGATCCCAAAATATTTCTCCAAAAATGTTAATTGCTCACTTTTTAAGCCAAAAAAGACAATAATATTAATATGCCTATTGCTGTATGCCATTTTGGTGTCATAGTTCCCACTCAGCAACCTGTTCTTATATACAAAAATACTAAAATTGGAAAGGAAGGATTATTGTAAAGCATCCAAGATGTAAAAAGTAAAGAAAAATGTGTCTAAAGCTAATTTGCTATGAAAAATATTTATAAAACTAACCTTACTTCTGTGCTAGTATTTCAGTTAGCAGTAAATAAAATGTGAAGGATGCTGGGAATGTAGCTCAGCAACATTAGGAAGGCCAGAGGTTCATAAAAACCCTGCTGGAACAGCCAACAATCTATCTCTTAATACTCAATCAGCTGTATTCAGAAAACCTAATAAAAAGATTATTATCTCTTATCACTGTTATTCCTTGGCAGTAGTCTTAAACATATGCCAGGAGAACTGCTGGACAAATTTTATATTTTCCTTTCCCTGCAAATTTTATATTTTCCTTTCCCTGCTGTCTATTGAGAATCTTCATATCCCTTTGTAATTAAGAATTACTGATGCTATAGTCTAGTGATGGCAAACCTATGGCACGGGTGCCACAGGTGGCATGCAAAGTCATATTGGTGGGCATGTGAGTGTTGACCTAGTTCAGCTCTGGTGTGCATGTGGGCACTGACCAGCTAATTTTCAGGCCTTCTGGGCATACCAGAAGTCAGGAAAGAGGCTGTTTCCAACCTCTGGAGGGCCTGTGTGTGTGGGGAAGGCCGGTTTTTCACTCTTCCAAACTCAAGAGGCTTTTTAGTGAGGGTGGGGCAAATTGAATTATGGCTGTGGGCACACTAATGCGCAATCCCCCTGGGCACCCCCTATTTTCGGCACATGATGGCAAAAAGGTTAGCCATCACTGCTATAGTCTTTCCCAGTGGATAAGCTGCTCTATCACTGAAATTGTTTTGATTGTCCTTTTGGGGGAAGGGTTCTTTTCAACTCTTCAATAAATATACTTACTTAGAATTTGTAGAATACTGAATACAATATTCAAGTATGATGATTAAAACTGTATACATTATTTCCAAATGTGGTCTCATTGTAGATTTATAAGGGTATCATAATATTGGTTGCTTTTCTGTTTCCAGACATAGAATTTTATGGTGGTTAGACATTGAGCAATTTCCCTTGACTTATCTACTATGACTCCAAAATTTTATGAATACTTTCTTCTTCTCCTTAGACGCATTAAAATATTGATGTTCATTAATCTACTTTCAACAGATACTTTGGGAATTTTCTCTTGAAATCCCCCTTCTCCTTTTTAATTTTACTATCTTAATACATAATCTAATCAAAGTTATCCAGCTGCATCATAGCTCATTAGTAACTGTAATCCACATCTATAGAAAAACGATTTCAAGAATATGATCAGGGTGGGCAAGAAAATGGACCTTTTTTATGCAGGTGGTTTAAAAATCTTTTTTTTATTATCAGGAACAACAAAGCTATATCACATTTAAGATTTTTTATTAAAAAAAGAGACTGTATGGTGGTATACAGAGCAAAAACACGTACAGTAACATGGGCTGACAATGAATGATTCTTCACAGTAACCCAGCAAGACTCTCTTATTAAGAGTGACTTGAAGCTAGGTGTTTCCAATCATATCCCTACATATCAGTCCATTAAAATGTCTCTTTATATGCAGAGATCATCTTACATTTTCAAAAAAGCAAGACTTTGGCATTTTCTCCAGAAACCAGGAAGCATTGCATAAAACTTGTGCATTGGGACGGGACTCAAAATTTCTTGATACTTGAAATTACAGCAATTTTACTTCTCCCTCCCATCCAAAATGTCTCACAATAACATGTCAAAGAAAAAGAAGAAAGTCAAGTTGCCCCTTGAAAGGCATCTTTGGAAATCTCACAACAAAAGTATTCTGTAATCCCTTATTCTTATTATGAGGAGAGAGATTTCTTTTCACATCTCATGAGATTTGGAGTCTTAGCAATGTTCAGCTGTTTTTATTTTTTAAAATGGCTTAATAATAATAAAGGTTGCTAATGGCATCTACTGGCAATATATTATTGACCTCTGATGTAATGCAAGGTTACAGTGGGAGCAAAACCTATTTTGGAAAACTCTTTGAAAACAATATAAATTGTAGAAAAAGCAAAGTTGCAGAAAGTACTTGAGTAAATAATTTTTTGAAGAAGGTAACATATTGTTGGGTGTGCTTTAGCAAGCAAGTAACTCTTCACCTTCTTGCAGTGATTTTAGCAGCTTCCATGAGAGAATGGGGAAGAAGAGGGAGTCAAGCTATTCTCCAAAGCACCTGAGAGCAGGAAAAGAAGCAATAGGTGGAAACTATCAAGCCACTACTAGAGATACAGAAACAGCTTGTGGACTGGGCTTAAATACAACCAGAGTAGCAGAGGCAGCGGTTGCCGGCCAGTGGGAGAGAGCCCCTTCCAGGGGGCCACAAAGACTGGTTGCTCGGTGG
>JANHFP010002151.1:51543-63227 GCA_032468135.1 Calamaria suluensis | reverse complement strand
GACTTATATACCGCCCCATCTCCTTGGACGGTTTACAGAATTAAAAACAGGGCGGTTTACAGAATTAAAAACAGATATGCTTTATGTGTGGCTGTCCTGGAAGCAGCAACTGGACTTTGTGGCAGCCTGAGCAGCGATGGGTATATCCCATTTTGCTCAGGTGATTCTGCTTTTTTGGAAAGATGCATTGGTTGCCAGTGGGCTTCTGAGTACAATTCAAAAGTGTTGATATGGCCTTTAAATCCCCACATGACACTTAGCAGGTTATCTGTGGGAATACCTCCCAGGGCTATCTGCCCATCCAATCAGACCAAATATAAAGTGCGACCTGATGGGATTTTGGAAGGTGGCATTTTGGCTTTCTACCTCCACTGCATTGGAACGCGGCCCCACAGATTGGTTTGCTCATTCTGTCCTCGGTTTCAGGAGAGCAACTTATTCCTAGGCATTTCATACATGCAGGAGGAGGCATGCAGTGAGAAATTGGTAGGCACATGATTTTGTGCAATTTTTTGGGACATGTTTGTCATTTCTGTTTATATCATATGTCAACTTATCCATTGCTTTCAAGGTTATTGTAATCTATGTAATGACTGAAAATTGTTAGCCACTTTGGGAATAGGCAGTATATACAAAGCAAGCAAGCAAGCAAACCAAGTACGTTCTTCATCCCATGTAAGATGCTGAATGGCTTGGAACAAACTGTTGCAGTTGGAAACCACAATCTTGATTAGGATCAGGCATGGAAATACTGCTATCTATTCTTCTTCCTCCAGACTTATTAACCCCACCCCATCAATTCCACCGTATCTCCAGGCATAACATTTTTTTAAATAAGTATATTAGAAAGGAAGTTCTCATAGTACGGACAGCTAAAAAGTACAATGCCACAATATACTTTCAACCATACTGTTACTTCCCACAGAATTCGTGAAGTTCAAGTGTACTCTTAACAGGGGCAATAGTGACTGCATTCTAGGCTGCAGTCTAGCAATCAACACTAATTAAATCGATTGCTAGACAGCAATTATCTTCTGTGTTTAAGATGCACACTTCACAGAAATGAAAGGGATAGAAAACATTTTTAAAAAGCATGTACGTTGTCATTACCTGGGTCTGGTGCCTCGTCCACTCTCACATTTAGTGAGGACATAATTCATCCATTTTCTTGCAAAACTGATATACTGGTCTCCTATTTTCTGTCTAAATTCTCCAGACATTAGTCGGATGACTTCTTTGTGATACTGTAATAGATTTAAGTGATCAGTCCAAATAATGAGCATTCATTCAATGGTTAGAACAGGCTAATGGTGCAACTAAAGAAGAATCAGACACAAATTATCCTACTTTGGAACCATTACCCAAAGATAATGGATAATTCTCTTTGGAAAATTCTAGGAAAGGTGGAAGGAAGGAGAAAATGGTAACCAGCAGCAAGACAGATGGACTCAATTACAATGGTGATGGGTCCACTTTGGGAGTTATCTTGCTCTATGATTGACAGGTAATGGCATCTTCCAAAAAGATTGGGGACAGCATCAAAATGTGATTAAGAATGTACCTCCCAATTTTTTTTACCTGAAAGTCTCACCCTGCTGCTCAAAACTGATCTGAGATAAAAAGCAAGTGCAAGTGCAAATGTTTTACATGTCTGGATCTTACTAGAAAAAATAGGGATGATTGGGACCTCTCTCCTACTTCTGGAGCCTTCTATCAAACAATTAACAAAAGAGAAAACCAATGTGGTGCAGTGCTTAAGGGTTTGGATTGGAGGTGGGGAATGGAGAGACGCAAGTTCTAAATTATCCCTCAGTCATGGAAGGGTGACTTTGGGCTAGATGTTCTTTCTCTCAGCCCAACCTTCCTCACAGAGTTTTTGTTATGGGGAAAAATGGGAGGGAGGAGTGCTCTGAAGGCTGTCCTGAGCTCCTGAAGAAAAAAATGGGGAATACCTTTAGCTAACAAGCAAAACAACAAACAAGTTTGAAAGCACATGGCCCACACTATAAGCACATTTGGAACTGATTGCTTTTAAAACAGGAAGATCAACAATATATTCCAAAAATGCAGGAGACTCTGTCAAAGCAAGCAAGATTGGTCCTTTTTGTCATGCACCAATATACAACACTGAATTGTCAACAAAAAAAAAACCAGCTTTGGTTTTCAAAAACACCTGTACTCTGATCATGACAAATACTGTGTTTATACATTAGATTTCTTTCTGGATCTCTTCAATTCATGCTTATTTTCCCTCACAACAACAATCCTCTGACTGAGGAGTAGTGAACAGCTCCAATCATTCACTTAGAAACTGAGATTTCTCATTTCCAGTGTTTATACATTAGATTTGTATTCTGCCTTTTGTGGAGCTCAGGGTAAGGTGCATAACATTTATTAATTTATTCTGTATTGTTATTTTTACAAATAACTCAAGGCAACGAACACGTTTCTCCTCTTATTTTCCCCAAAACAACTCTGTGAGGTGGGTTGGGTTGACAGGGACTGACTGGTCCAAGATCACTGAGCTGGCTTTCATGGCTAAGGCAGGACTTGAACTCACGGTCTACCGCTTGCTAGCCTGGTGCCTTAACCACTAGACAAAACTGGATCTCTTCAATTCATGCTTATTTTCCCTCACAAAAACAACCCTCTGAGGTAGAGCAGGCTGAGAAGGCGTGAACAGCCCCAATCATTCACTTAGAAACTGAGATTTCTCATTTCCAGGCTGTCACCTTAACTATTATATAATCTGAGCTCTTCCCCCTCCCTGTATATTTACATGTAATAGCTATAAATAAGTTGAGGTGAGGTAACAGTTTGACAATGCTTACTTAAAATATATGATTTCCTTTTTTCCTGAAAAGGCAAAATAAATTTCTCTTGGACCTACCTCAAAGCCAAAGTTGTAACACTGAATCATGGCTTCTCTATAATATTGCTGCAGGGTGGCAGATTCTGATTCATCAAGCTCAGCATCAAATTCGGAAGTGAACATATGATCAACTCTGTCGATTGCGCTGCTGATCTTATTGCACAGGTGCAAAGCATCACTCTGGAAAATACGGGGAAAAAGCTCTGCTGACACGTTTGGAATGTAAAGATACACAATTCTGATGTGATTTATATACACATAACAATACTAATAATGAACATGAATGCCTACATTAACCAATAATTAACCTAGAATTGAAGAGTACCATTGCAATCCTATGTGCAGGTAGACCTCAACTTACTGCGAGTTATTTAACAACTGTTCAGATTTGTAACAGGAAAGGATGCTTTACAGTCAATAAAGTACTTCTGGCCATTGTAAAATGTCATTCCTGTTCTCCTGCATCAAATTTACAACTGGTTGTAGTGTCCTGCAGTCACTCAATTTGGCAAAATAAAAAAAAATCCCATCTAGGAGGGACACGTACAACTGATTTGAACCTATGATCATGTTATTTACTTAACAACTGCTGTAAAAATAGTTGAAGAATCAGATGCAATCTACCTAGGTGCCTCAACCTATCACTGTCATGACTTATGACTGAAATTCTAGCAACAATTCTGGTTGTAAGTCAGGAACTCCCTATGTTCTGGTCGTTAGGTCAAGGGCTACCTGCATACGTTCACCTGGAGTTAGCCTCATTAAAATTAATGCAATTACTTCTGTCGAAGTGTGTAGAAATATAATGTTAACAACTAAAAAAATTCAACAATAATATGGCATGTTTGGCAGGTACATTTGACTATGAGTAGTGGACATGAAAACTTTTATGTCTCTTATACAACACTTCATAATTATATTTAAGTATATTTTCAGTCATATTAGGAATATGCTGATAACTCCAAAGATACATATAGTAGTTTTTTTTAAAAAAAATATTCTGTTTCCACTTCCTACTATGCAGCACTTATGGAAATGTTTTGAATATGTATCAACATAGAGACAGTTCTGCTGCCTAATGCAGTACATGCAATCCATACAGTATGTCACTTATTTGCAAATCCCTAATCCAAATTCATAAACTCTCAACAGTTCTAGACAATTTATAAAATTACAAATATCAACCTGTAAACCTGCAGGGCAAATACTGCCTTACTGACTTTATTTATTTATTTTATTTTTTCGATTTATATACCGCCCCATCTCCTAAGACTCGGGGTGGTTCACAAGACTTCCTATGGAAAGCAGATCTAAGTGGTTTATTATATATTTTGAAATGAATTAGAATCAACAGCTGACACCAAGAGAGGACAACTATGGTCCCTTTACCACCTGTGACCTAAATGCTGGAATTCTGGAAGCTGAAGTCCACAGGTCATAAAAGGGCCATAGCTGTGCACCCCTGGCCTAAAGGTAAAGGTTTCCCTAGCACATATGTGCTAGTCGTTCCAGACTCTAGGGGCCGGTGCTCATGCTTTCAAAGCCGAAGAGCCAGCGCCGTCCGAAGACGTCTCCCTGGTCATGTGGACAGCATGACTAAACGCCAAAAGCACACGGAACACTGTTACCTTCCCACCAAAGATGATCCCTATTTTTTCTACTTGTATTTTTATGTGCTTTCGAAACTGCTAGATTGGCAGAACCTGGGACAAGTAATTGGAGCTCACCCCATTACACAGCACTAGAGATTAGAACCACTGAACCGCTGACCTTCCGATCGACAAACTCAGCTGCCTTACCCGCTGAGCCATCATATCCCTGGCCTAGGAGATAATAAATTAGAAAGTGCTGTACCTTCAACTGTTGCAAAGCTGTGGCAATTTCTGGTTGGCTAGAAGTTTGCTCCTGCTGCAAAGAGATTAATCCTTCCAGTAACTGCTGAAAGGCTTTTCTCTGGTTCACCAGATGGACCGGCTGCATTACCACAAGAAGGAGGTTGTCAACCTAGAACAAAAGGGAACAGAGTGTTGCTGAAAATAGAATTCAAATTATTTAATGCACTCCAAGTATTCCAAGGATATAACTTTTCCCCCAGAAAATGAATCAGCTTAACAAGAATCAGTTACAGATTTGGGTTTACTGAAGGCTTCTCTCATTATGATAAATTAAGAGCAATATTATAAATAGAAGCAGGATTCTGTGCTTAGTGTTTGTCTAAATATTTACTAGAAGTTGCTAATGGACGAATGAGAATCTTTTGCGCTAAAAAAAGGTGTTAATTATCCCATTTCTCAAAAGGCCGTCTTTCTCATTGGAATTTTAATTACACTTACAGTATGTGTGTTGTTTCTTGAGGAAATTAAAGATGAAAGGTTTGTTTACAACATGAAACTACTACCCAACTTTTTATTTGTGCCTTCAGATCATGATTGTCAGGCAACTGCCTAGACCAGAGATCTCCAAACTTGGCAGTTTTAAGACTTGTAGACTTCAACTCCCAGAATTCTTCAGCCAGCTATGCTATGCTGGCTGGAGAATTGTGGAAGCTGAAGTCCACAAGTCTTAAAGCTGCCATGTTTGAAGACCTCTGGCCTAGACAAATTCCTGCAGATTTATGGCCAATGTTTTTCAGAAATGGTTTGCTGTGACTTCTTTTCTAGGGGTAAAGAGTCTGTGACTAACCCAAAGTCACCCAGCTGGCTTTGAACCAAAAGAAGGACTAGAATTCACTGTCTCCTGGTTCCTAGCCCAGCACCTTTAACCATTAAATCAGACTAGCTTGATAATGTGTTTAGATTACTTAACAAGAGAAACCTACATTATTAAATATCCCGGGACCTTATGGTAGTAATATTTAAGATATAATCTAGAACACATTAAGCATCACCCAGCATTTGAGTCCATGTTTTAGCTAACACAGAAAGACTTTACCTGCATACTTCCTAGTGTGTTAATAGTTTCCACTTGAGGAACTATTTTGATTGGTTGGCCTTCCCAAGTGCTCCAGCTATCATCAAATTCTTGGTCTTTTTCACTGTATTTTGTCATCAGTAGAAATGATTCCCCAGTGGCCTCATCAGAATCTTTCGAGCAATCCTTTCCAGCAGCTGCATTAAGCAACTGCAAGATAAGAGATTTTTCCTGTGCAAAAGTATCTGGCACGAAGATTTGTAAATTTTCAAGCCCAGGAATTTGTACCTGTAAAACAAATGAAAATGGTCAAAACCGTTAACAAGGAGAGCCATATCCCTTTTTCATAATTTTGTCTGTTTGGTGGAGAAGTCAAAACAAATGCATTATCTATGCAAAATAAAATATGTTTGTAACCACTACACTCGTTCCCCCCTCCTCCCCTCCCAGCCTATAATACAGACTGCTTTGGTTTCTTTAGTGCAAAAAAAGTTCGGAGACTTAATTATGGGAATTCCTCTGAACTGGGACAATCCCAGTTGCAAAAAATGTTTATATTCTCATTACCTGGTTGCAAAAAAAATGTTTATATCCTTATTACCTGATTGCTAGCAATCTAGCCTTAATAAGAATCGAGAAACAGCAGGCATTTGTCTTCCAATTTAAGTATATTTAAGCTGCCATCCCCATGTATCCAAATTTTTGGGCAAGCTCAAGGAATCCTTCCATTAATATTCCCATGTTATGTAGCCCCCCAGGACTGATTTTTACCTTTGTGTACTGCTGTGCTTTCAGAGCAGCAAGGAAATCCCTCACAGAGGCAGATAACGTGAACTCTGCTGCTATTTCAAGGTCCTACAAATATGGTGGGAAAAGTACATTTTGTTACAAATGAACAGCTTAGCATGTAATTGCAACTGGATTTGGTCTAATTTGTTTACCTTTCTTAATCTCTTGGCAAAGCCAAGAGCTTTCGATGCTCTCTCTCTAGCTTCATGGAATAGCTCTTTCAATGCCCGGCTGGTTTCTATAACAGACCTCCTACAAAAAAAAAATCAAACAAAATGCATTCACAGTACATTTTAATATTCCAATTTGGAAAAGAGCATGTAAGTGAAGATCAAAAGGCAAATATGTGCAAACAAGAAAATAAAAATGCACTCATGATTGCTTTTCTTTTATGTACACTGATAGCAAATGCACCAAGACAAATTCCTTGTGTGTCCAATCACACTTGGCTAATAAAAAATTCTATTCCATTATTCTATTCTATTCCATTATTCTATTCCATTCCATTCCATAGTATATATTTTATTTACAGGCAGTTCTTGTTAGTGATCATAGCTAGGACTGGCAACCACTCAGGAAACAAAATAATCATCAGGGAAACAGCAACTGTGCTTATGATCTTATTTCAGTTTCCTTTGCTTTGCAGTCCCAAAAAGGTTTACTTTAGATCATTGACGTACTAGCAGTCACTAAATCAGGTAGTCGCTAAACAAGGATTAGCTGTATTGATTATAGCTATTCATATAGCTGCCAATCTCAGAATTATGACTCTAGGTGGCACATATAGAATTACAACCAGACACAATATATAATGAAATAATATCAGCCGAGGATGAACCTAACTGGAATCACTGAAAGCACAATATCCCAATGATGCAGTCACCTATTATCCAGGTGAGTTGCACAAAAATAGTTCTCCTTAATTTTGGTGTATATATAAAAATAAAATAAAAAACATATTTTAAAAAATGTTCTCATCTTTACTATATTCCTCATTAAGTATCAACAATTCCTCTAATCAGTATCAACAATGGTGCTTTATTCATACATGAACATTTTTCAAGGATGAATACCTGATTTCATCTGAAGCAGCGCTGTCATCCGCACTAGCCCAAAATTCATTACAGCTCTCTTGTAAGCCAGAATCCAAAAAGATTCCTGTTGATTTTAATAGGACTCCTGCAATGTCACTACAACAAAAATGAAACAGTCACTTCTGAGAAAGTTTACACACCAAAAAGTTCTTTTCCTGGAACTGTAATAGAGATAAAGAAACAGTGGCCCTCCAAACATTGCTCACTGCAAAACCTAACATTTCTCAACCCAGACTGACTCAAACCCTGAAAATTATGGTTTTGCAAAGCCATGTTCTGCATCTATGCACTACAAGGTAATGTAGCAATTTGGATATAAGCATATGATTTTTAAAATTCCTCCCATCTTATTTTGAACTTTAAAAAAAAGAACAGGGGAGTAAAAGCTAAATTAAAGATACATTTATATAAAAAAAACCTAATATTCGTTTTCATTTATTTACATTAAACGTAAATCAAGCTGTCGGATAAAATCAAATATTTCAAGTGGGTTGAATTTTTTTTAAAAAAAATATATAGCTAAGAAAATTGCCACCACTTTTAGTACACTAACTTAATTTTGCATTAAGAATTTTCATCACAGCTATATATAATTGTAAACACTTTCTGATCATGGCTAAATACAGCACACATAAGCAGATATAAAAACCATGTGCCACATTTGCATTCCAGGAAGCAATAGATCAGGGGTCTACAAACTTGGCAACTTTAAGACTTGTGGACTTCAACTCCCAGAGTTCCTCAGGCTGCATATTGCCATGTCTGAAGACCTCTGCAAGATTACAGACTCTGCCTTGTAACTTTGTTTAATTTGTAAAAGAATAACATGGCAACCTAATATTTTTTCAGTAAGATATTTCTGTGTAAAAACATAGGATAAATGTTTTGGAAAAGAGCAGCAAATGAAAATCAACACTCCTGATAGGCAAATTTCTTGACCATACTTCAATGAGTGTATTTGACATGTGGAACAATATGTAAAAAAAGGAGAAAATATTAGCACCAAGAACAGAGCTAAACAGTAAGTACACATATTTTGAATAAATAATTGGCTTCCATTAAAATTATTCAAGTAAAATTAATATCAAACTACAGTGTTTTCCCAAAAAATAAGACCCTGTCTTATACTTTTTTGAACTCTGAAATAAGCGCTTGGCCTTATTGCCATGCACTCAAAAACCTGATTGGGCTTATTATCAGAGGATGTCTTAACTTGGGTAAAACAGGGTAGAAGTGTTATCATTAAAAAGGTCAACTTTCAATTCGACTTATTAAAAAATATTACAATTGTTGATGGAAATGCAGTATTAAAAAGTCATAGTTTGGACTTTAAAACAAATTCCAGAAATTTTAAACAGGAACTAAGGTATCAATTTTCACTTATTGAAAGAAAGTAAACAAACAGAAGATTCATAGTAATAATGCAATTCTACCAGAATAGTTTTCCAGCTTGAGCTTCACCTCCTCGTATATACGGCGTTATTTCCTTGGTGAAATTCCATTCTTCTTCCAAAAGATTCTTTAAACTATGAGATGCCTGAGGTAACTGCTGTAGCATTTGGATCCAGCTTCCCATGTAAGCAAAATAAACCTTGAAACCCAAAGAAAAGAGTGAGTGAGTAGGGAAAGCCATTTAAAGAGCAAACATAAATCCTCAGCCTTAATTATCATGTTAAGATTTATAAAACTGAATGGTGTTTACAATTCTTCTCTCTCCAATATAGAATCCTTTTATCAATTCTCATGTTCCTGGCACAGAATTACAGTGTCCAACCTCCATGCCAATCAAGAGACAGAATTCCTCAAAAACTACTAGAAACCTCAGAGAGGGCTCACTGGCTCGGAAAAGGGGTAATTTCACAGGTAGTCCTCGACTTACAACAGTTAGTGACCATTAAAAGTTACAATGGTCCTGAAAAAGTGACTTATGGCCATTTTTCACTTATAACCTTTCTAGCAGCCCCAAGGTCATATAATCAAAATTCAGATGCTTGGCAAATGGGTCATACTTATGACTGTTGCTGTGTGACAAGTTCATGTGATCAGCTTTTGCAACCTTTTGACAAGCAAAATCAACAGGGAATCAAGATTCTCTTAACAACTGTGTTACTTATCAATTGCAGTGATTCACATATAACAACTATGGCAAAAAAGGTATTAAAATGGGGCACAACTTAATAAATGTCTCACTTGACAACATAAAATTTGGGTTCAATTGTGGTTGTAAGTTGAGGACTACCTGCACTTAACTGAATCAACAGCACTGGTCTATTACAACGTGTATTAAATGGACCTTCAACATACCTGTGGCTTTTAAAACCAAAAAGAGAGTCTACTGATGACTCATACAAATAGACTTATTACTGTCAAGAGCTGCACTTTGAAAAGTGCAGCAAGGTTTATCTGTTTCTTGCCTGGGAGAAAAATACATCTTTGTGGGTCTAGTTATCCTGGCAGATGATAGAAGATAATATGTGTTCTTTCAATTCTGCAGGGTCAGGAATATCAACAAGGAGTAAGCTCCCAGCAGTAGCTATTTTTGGATGGGGACATGTTAACTTCTCATCACATGGTTCCTAGAAAGGATACTTGGTTTTAACCATGTCCCAAAGGTGCTTTTTGAAGAGGCAACTGATGTTTTTTTCTTTGAAGATGTTCCACTTCTTCTCTCTTGAGAAGAGGCAAAACTTATTCAAAGAAAAACCAGAAGGTCCACTTGCCTCTCGAAAAAGTACCTTTGGGACAACCATGGTCTAGATGACTGGGAATCTCCATAGACATTCTAACCAAGCTTTCTGTCACTGTGCCCTCCCTTTGAAACAATATTTCTTTCTGAGCCCCATATAGTCTTGACCCTGCCTGCATTTTTTTAAGGGTTGAAAGACCTAGTTTTTCCTCATAGGGACATGATCAAATTTGTCAACCTGTCTGGTTCAGGTTTTACAATGGTTGTATATCCATGGCATAATCTGTCATAATTTATTGCATTTTATGACTGTTTGCTCCCTAATGTTAATATTCTTTACTTTACTTACTTTTCAACAGGATGGCTATGAATATATTTACTAAATATAAACAAGCAAACCTTTAAAGGCTCATAGATTAGATGAGAGAGAGAGAGAGAGAGAGAGAGAGAGAGAGAGGTGGGAGATAGACAGACAGACAGACAGACAGACAATTTGAAATACAAAATGCAGGTTTTTGCAGGCTAGGAAAGTTCTTTGTTAATTGAAGTAATCTATAAATAATCAAGCGGAACTTAAATAATCAGATGTTACACTGAATTGTTAGTTACCATTAACATCTTATGCAAGTCGTCTTCGAAAGAGTCAATGTTGCAGTGCTTCTGCAGGTCATCCACAACCTCACGTAACATAAACTGGTAATATTGCTTCATCAGGAGGCCACCTTTTAGAACCTCTCTACACTCACGCACTAGCTGCAAAAGAACAGTCCATAAATAGTACACTGATCAATCTGGAGTTTTCATGCTGCAAAATGTAAAGATGTTTCTAAAGAGCAAATTCGATAAATATCTGTCCTCTTAAGATCTGTGTCCTCTTAAGATCCGCTGGTACATGAGACAAACACCTCACAAAAAGGGTTATGCCAAATAAAACCAAATTGGTAGAACAGCTGGTGTCTGCAGGGTTTGAATCTAAGCCCCTTGTCATTCATTTTCCATCTTCACAAGGCCTCTTGCTGTAATGTTTTATCTCACGGAATTTGGCAAGTACTCTTATCCCACTACCATGTGCATTTTATTTCATATTTCCTTGAATACTGAACAATTGTAGTTTTCATTTATGTTTAGTTTTTTGTTTCTTGGAGACTGATTGTCATTTATTGATACCCTCTATCAAAAGGCCATTTTTGTTATTAGCCTAAATATTTTTTTATTACCATGTTTCCCCAAAAATAAGACCCTGCCTTATATTTTTCTGAACCCTGAAATAAGCGCTTGGCCTTATTGCCATGTGCTCAAAAGCCCGATTGGGCTTATTATCAGGGGATGTCTT
>JANHFP010002151.1:8776-23088 GCA_032468135.1 Calamaria suluensis | reverse complement strand
AGGAAAGCAGGAACTAGCCAAAATTCCTATAAAGCATTTGAGGGGGGAGGGGGGGCGAAATAGATGTATAGTGTATCTGATTTTACCATGCAGGGAATTCCCCATTTTCTCAAGCATAGGATTTACCATAATGATGCTACTGAAGAATACTGATGGAAGAAGTGGTTTTATTATGCCTCCTCTTGGGTTTTAACTGAAGCAGAGATTCTGCTGACTCCTGAAAGATGTACATACAGAGATAATGTTTATACTGAGTTTATACACCTAATTTCTAAATAGAAACAAAATATTCAACCCATTAGACTTTCTGTGGAATTCTCTTCACTTTTGAAATAATTCTAAAAGCAATTCCATCCAACACTATTATCATGATATATATTTTCAAGGATAGAAAAATAATTAATGGAGACAAATAAGTATTTGTTCAAGGAACCACAAGTGGGTTCAGTGTATTCAGAACTATCTCAGAAGCTGGCAGTGATTCTTAATCAAGAATCTCCCATTGTTCAGAGATGCTAAGGATTGAGCCGAGTATCTTCTTCATGCAAAGTAGAGATTCTATCACTACAATATTTCCCACAAAATAAAAACAGTAAGTTTTAACATTGGGGGACTGGAATTCCACATGTGATCTAGGCCAGGGGTCTCCAACCTTGGCAACTTTAACACTTGTGGATTTCAACTTTGTTGGCTGAGGAGTTCTGGGAGTTGAAGTCCACAAGCCTTAAAGTTGCCAAGGTTGGAAACCCCTGATCTAGGCAATAATAGGAGAAGCAAGAGTGTGTGAGCAGGTTTCATAGATTGAAAAGAGAGAGCAAAAATCCAACAGCAGTCATATAACATGTTTAGGATGTTTTCCCTTTCAGAGGGAAAGTCCCTACAGAATGACTACTAAAACCTATTGTCATATGTGCACATTTCATACTTGTTCCTTTTTGTTTGGCTATTATCTAGGCCTTGGAATTTTTATTTGAAGGTCAGTCTCCTCATATTTGGAAAAGCCAATCTATTCCTCAGTGACCTTGATGGTGAAGTGATAGTGCTCCAAGGCCAATGTGTTGGCTGTTGCTATGGTAATAGTTTTTCTTTTACAATGTCATAATGACAAGATTGACCTTAAAACACTCAGAAGTGGAAATTGCACCTAAAATGAATCCTTCTCCCTAAGGACCCATTACTTCTGACACTGCTTTTAAAATCTTAATTGGCACATGATAGAGCAATCAAAACTAAATCTAATGTTTATATCATTCACATTTCTGTCTTAATCAATGTATCTGAGATAAGTGTCCTACCATGTTTGTAAGTGATAATTAATTTAAGAAATTCCCTTTAAAAATAAGTTTATCTATTTTGGCATCAGGTTGCCATTTTACATATGTGCCCATACTGTATATTCCTATTAAGAGAGTCAGTTTGCTGAAGAAGTTAAAGCAGGAGACCAGAAACTTGGACTGTAAGTTCTATTTCTACCTTAGATACAAAGCCAGCTGGATAACTTTGGAATAATCATTCAGTCCTACGAAGAAGGCAATGACAAACTGCTTCTGAAAATCTTGCCAAAAAGCTACAGGAACTAGTCCAGGCAATTATTAGGATTCAACAATGATGTGTGTGTGTGTGTGTGTGTGTGTGAGAGAGAGAGAGAGAGAGAGAGAGAGAAGACACACACATCCAAATTCCTATTAAACTTCTAGTTTATCCAATTTCTTTCTTTGCCTAGGTTTATAAAAGATTGAAATAGAAGGGAGAACTGTAATTTGCTGATATTGTTCAGGCGTATATGAATGTATGCATGTGTATATGTACAGAGAAAGACAAATATTTCATGTCAGCAAATTTTATATATATTTGCCCTAATATTTACATATTTGTACAGCTTATTTATGAACTACATCACAAGCTTCAGAAAAGTGCAAAAATCAACATCTCACTATGCTTCGTTTGATATGTAACTTGAATTATTTTTTGTTCCGTTCTGACTTTTACAATAGAAGTACCAATTTTCCAGCTTAAGCCATTTCAAAGAAAATGCAAAATATGATATCTGAAAAGGAAGTAATAATTATCCTACTTTGAATTATTATTGTATTTACACAATTTCTGTTTTTAGTCTGAGGAAAATTCCACTTTATTTCAGCCCATGAGCCTTGAGATAAAATTCAATGATCAGACCATAAAGCTAGAAATGGGTGTCTCTAGATTACAGCCTTGTATTCTGTGGCTATGATATGTTGAATTACAAATTCCTATAGCCATATTCAGCCTTGTCAGTGGGCAGAAATGTCAATAATTGTACCTCAGGAACTCCTGAATGACCAAGGGAGGTACAATTATTGACATTTCTGCCACAGATTCCAACAAAGGTTAGATAGTCTAGAAGGAAATGTTTGCCAAGAGTATTATATTTAGGTGATTGATACCTGAAGGTATTTTAGTATTCTGGGAGAAAAAAATAAGATAATAAATAGTAATGAAGCAGAAGCTTTTTACAGTGACCATAAAGTCCTACTAGAAGAAGAAGATCTGGCATCTGGGGAGAGAGGGGACCAAGGCAAACCTAGAGAGAGAGGAAGAGAAGAGACACTAAAGCCTGGGCCTGGAGACACCGGGGGGACTGTCGCCAAGAAGGCTAAGATCACAAGACAAATAATGATTTATAAATGTGCTGTGTAAAATGTTAAAGAGGTAACTGGAAAACTAGAAATTAAATACAATGAGATATTAAGTTTTATTTTTAGGTGCAGGATAGGCTGGTTGTCAATCAACAGATCTATAACAATTGTAATACGATACAAATGTATATAATCTTTTAAGTGATATTTGTTCTATGAACCATATAACCCCGGAAACCAAGTTGTAAAAAAAATTGATTTAAAACCCTTCCCATTACCCATTACCCTTTTCCCTACCCCAAGAAAATCAATAAAATTGTTTCACAAAAAAAGAAAAGAAAAGGGAATCTGAGAATAATAAATGCTACAACAAAATTGTCAATAACCTTTACTCTCTCAAAGTCAAGGGAAGACAAAGGACAGTTTGTTCTCAGGACTGAATGACCTGCTCCAGGACCCAAACATGTGGCTCTTTAGTTACTTTAATTTATGCCATCTAGGGTTTAAACTAACACTCATAAAATAACCAAAAACATAATGTTTAATATAAGGTGTCAAATGTTATTGTAGCTATAGCGCTACATTTTGGGTCAATTGATCATTTTTATTATCTTTAAGCCCTGCAGCATAATGAATGTGTCTCTATGTCTGTCTGTCTGTCTTTCTCTCCATCTTCTTTCTGTGCTCTATCTATGACTCTCTTTGTAGGCGTGTGAGGCTGTTTGCGTGTACATGTTTCTTTCCTTAAGGCATCAGCCTAATCTTGTTTTCTTGGTTTGAAAAAAGTTCACATCTTTGTTTTATCTTGTACCTGTATTCCCAACTGTCATTTATTCCTTCCCTGCCTTGAAATATAGCACTTCAAGGCACAAAGTCAAGCCAGAATAAAAAATTGTTCTGAGATGTTATTTGTGAAGCAGGATATTGTAGTCTTACGATTGCCAAATGTCTTCAACAGGTAGGCAGCAAGCTATTATAGCCTTCAGTATACACAAACTGTTCTCATAAGCAATCTAAAGACATCCTGTCTCTATACATATTGATTGGTGAGCCATGTCCATACATCTTGATCAGTCTGTTTCTGTTGATAACCTTGGCTGATTGCTGCAAACAAAATGGTGCAGTTGGCAGAACACCCCCCCCCCCATCACCTTTGCTATGAAACATATCAGGTGCTTCAGTAAAATTCATTGCTGTTTACAGCCAAGAACAATTTATAGCCTGGCGGGCCGCAATGATAGCTAATCAGGTCAAAACAATTCCCTTCTTTGGACCCTTTCCATCATCAAATTGTTCTTGTTCAGAAGAAGAAATTGCATGCCGTAGGATTGCATTGGCATGGTCCACAACCAACCATCTGCTCACTTCATTCCATCTGTTCTCCATATGAAAGTAATATTTTTTGGATAAATCTCTCAATTTACAAAGGGAAGGATATTGCTAATCCTACCATACATATGGAAAAGGCTGAAGAAGTACAGTAAGCCAAGAATGACATATCTAATGGTGTGAGGAAATCATTGGCAGAGATGAAATTGAGAACCAATACCTATTTCAAGCTTATATTCAGAGACCCAGGAATTATGTCTGATAAGAAGTTGCTGCCAGGACAGCTATATTCAAATTTCTAAGGAGCACAGAGGCATAAAAACCCCAAAGGCTAATAATCCTGCAGATTTGAGAAGCATGTATGATGTATTTGATATTAGTTTTGGTTTTTTTATGTTTTTATGTTGCCTCAGTCATGTAATTCTAAGGACATTCCCAAGCCCATAAACCTTTAGGTCACTATTTTAGTATATTTAAAACATATTTTTCAAAGCTGGAAAAAAAGAACATTACCAACAGAGTGTTTGCTTTCCTTGACAAGATGATGATCACAATGGTAATCATGATTTGATCCAGGAAGTTTACTCATTAATCTTTGAAAGGGCTAAAGGATTTCCCCACTATCCAACCAGAGTTTAAGACACGTCTTAGATGAGAAGTGAAACATCTTCAAAGAAAAACTAGAAAGTCCAGCTGCTTCTTGAAAAAGCACCTTTGGGACTTTGAAAGGGCTTCTCATTGCCTTCTCAAATCCCTTCCAATTGCTAGAATTCTCCTGTTGATGAAATGTTGCCTTACATTGCTTTTTACCAAATTTCATCCAGTAGTACCAACACCAACAAGATTTACTATAGGAATCATCCTATTTTTCATGATCTTTCAAGTTAGCTTTCCCTTGTATGTTTAATGTGATGGAATTATAGAAGCTATGGTTTCCAATAATTTTTAAAAAAATCTTGGCACTTTCATAAGTGTTTTGAAAGAACTACCAAGCTTAGGAGGATCCACAAACAGCAATGATAATCTCCCATGCACTGATTCTCTTGATTTGAAACTATGTCCTTTGCAGGATACTGCAAAAGATAGAAAAAGAAGAAGTAGCAGCAGACTCCTGGGCATGAAAGGCTGATTGTCTTTGAAAATAAGGCAAAACCCATAAACTTATGAAGCACGCTAGATAGCAGCTGAAATATTAGATACCTTTTCTCATTTGGATAGCTATTCTGGGTTCTAAAGTTTTAATTAATGTATTAACACTGAGACAATGCCTTCAAATGTATTTAAATAGCACTTCTATTGGATGCTAGTTCTATTGCCATAAGAACTCTGACTTTTGAGAAAAGAGTGAATCAGAAAAGTTTGACAGAAGGAGTAGTCCCTCCTTATTTAGTAGCTTTGTGTATTTGACATGAGGATGGCTCCTTACTGATAACCAAATGCAGTGTTTGGTTTTACAAAGCTCACTCATCAGTTTCTGGGTAGAAATTGTGATCAGTGAACAAATTATAAACAGTGAATAATATTGTATTTCTGGTGGGGAAATGCAAAGGAAATAGGCTGTTTCACATATAAATTAACATACCTACCAACACAGAAATGTAATTTTGATTCTTCCCCATTGCATTTTTGAAATCCTTACTTAAGTTTTATCTTACCACAAGATAAAAAAAAATATTATGAATTTCAACTTTAGTTCCCCTAATGCAACTTCAGTTACCTTTAGTAGCAGATAAATCAATAGAAAACAGCTTTGTTTAATCTGCAGATAGACTTACTATTAAAATGTGTGGTTATCTCATTTTTTTACTGACAGCACTAATTGCAAAATAGGGGCATCTATAGTTTTTACATGTGTAAAGTACAGTAATGGAAAAGGATAGAGCTTTTATTGCCCTCTCATCTGCCAGTTGAAAGTTTGTGAGTGTTGTTGAAAAGACTATAAGGCAGTTACACTGTACTGCATCTATCATCTATCTATAAAATTTATATAGCTGCCCATCTCATCAAAAGCAACTCTGGCAGCACCCAGCAATCAAATAGAATAATGAATGTAAAAACAGCATGTATTGAGTATAAAATGCTCCTCTATAACTGTCTGGTTTTGTTCTTCAAGCCAACATGACAGAGACAGAATTCAGAGGATAATTAGAATTGCAGGAAAGGCAATTGCTACCAACCTGCCTTCCATTGAAGACCTGTATACTGCACAAGTCGAAAAGAGGGATGTGAAAATATTTACGGACTCCTCGCATCCTGGACATAAACTGTGTCAACTTCTACCCTAAAAATGATGCTATAGAACAGCGGTCACCAACTTGTGATCCGTGGACCACCAGTGGTCCCTGAGAAAATTTTGGTGGTCCGTAGAAAAAATATCTGCATTTTTAATATTACACTAAATCAGGGGTCCTCAAACTTTGGCTGCTTAGCTCCAGCAACTACTTCCTGTTGGAGCCCTAAGGAGCCCAGGCAGGCAGGGGAGGAGTGGCTGGGAGGGGAGGAGTGAGTAGAGACCGGCGAGATGTCCCTCGATGTGAGTGGCACCCAGTTGGCCCTCCTACCCAGTCACATGAACACCCCAATCAGCTGGTCATATTAGTTGTCCTTCTATACTCCGGAGTGTTTTCTATTTTGAAAAATATGGCATCTTCTCTGGAACAGGAGGCCTTGGTCAAATCTCCTGTTTGCATTACTACAATGAAAACTACACAGACTACTTTAATGGCCAGATCAGTGATTCCAAATTTCCAGAATGCATCAGCTCAAGCATTGTAAGCACTAAACAATCTGGCCATGAAACATCTCTTGCTTTAAGAACTGAAGTGGTTGCATCATGTTTGCTAGTGCAATTCAAGGTGCTGGTTCTTACTTTTAAAAGCTTTTATGGTTTGGGACCTTAGATTACCTACTTTCAGGGGTTTCTGCCAAGCCACTAAGATATAGAAAATAAGACTCTTTCTAGATTCCATCTCTTAGCAAGTGATTGAATTTGAAACCTTGGTTTTGGATCTTTTTGGGTCTTTGCCCCTATCCTTTCTTTCTTTATTGCATATGCATATGACCAAATACTCACCAACTGAAAATTAGAAAATAAAAATATAACACTTGAAAACAATGTGTAAAAAGTACTGATATCAATGAAGCTGAAGTTTAACATACAGAACTCCCAACACCTACATCATGCAAATCTGTTGTCACAGTAAAGCTTTTATATCTAAACAGTCCCTGACAATGTTTAATATTATCAGTTAATATAATTGCCAGCGTGATAATGTGGTTTTACATATGACATTATCCTGAATATATATTCCTATTGAACATGCTTGGCTAATATCTTTGCACACATTATATTTATCATATCTATACCTTTCCTTTGGGTACTTCTACCTGTGAAGTAGATTAGTATCCAATAACTTTACAATAAATCTAATTTGTGATGAATAAACCACATGACATTTGGTCAGAGCAAAAATGTTAAACCTATCATTATTTCAGGTAAGTATAGCATGAACTAATGAGAAATGTTAGAACATCTACTAAAAATTACTTAAAAGAATTTTATTTAAGTTCAAAATATAAAGACAATACTGTTCTAGTTTAATGTTTATAAATGTAAACCTAACTCTAATCTTCTCTGTACACAATGAAAATAATATGCTCTTAAAACTGTTCATTAACCAAGTAACCTTGTAAGCACTCACCCAGCAGAATAAGGAACAAGACACAAGGTGTTGCAGAAAGACATCTTTAACACTTCTATAAACATTTATGCAATCTAATTGTAGAACTGAAAACACCTGGTGCAGACACAAGGTGCCAGCTTTATCAGGGAGTTCAGATATAATGAAGAATACATTTATATATTTGAGCATCAGATACCCCATTCTTTTTTTCCTGTGATCTTCTTGAGATGTATCCAACCACACACGTAAACGGTCAAAATAGGGTATTTTTGTGCTACTGGCAGGACCTGGATGAGAGACTTCCATATTTTTATTACTGCAGCATTTGTGCTATGGTAACTAAGGCACATCACCTTCTTACTTGAATAATATGAAGAAGTGGGTGGAAACCATCCTAGCAGTTAAGCTTTACGATCAGGACATCCAAAATATTTTGAGCATGCAAAACCAAACTACTAAGCCTCCTACACCGCCATTCCTTCTCTGGAGCATTAGGAGGACAGCCATTTCTTTGGCTACTGCTTCAGAGAAGCAGTTCAGAAGGAATGAACAGAAACTGGATGAGTTCAATGTATTATTTAATGGGCTAATGCCAACACTGAATCCGTTGTGTAAGGTAACAATGAGACACTAAAGGCAAGGAGGAGGGGGTTGCATTTCAGATATTTTAATAAAAACCCAAACTGTAAAGCCCTTGACAACCTCTAATTATATACATTTAAATATGTAAATTCTAATTTCCCTGAGAGTATCTGCTCCATATCACATCAGATGGGATAGAAACACTCCTAGGTTCATTACCTTAAATGACATTTGGGAGGACTTAGGAAGTTTATTTCCTCTTTAGCAGCCTCAGTTCTATAGATCTTCCACAGTGAGTTCCTGCAGGCCGCCTACCCTCCTAGGATTTCCAGAAAGCTTGAAGAGCAGGCTCACTCTTCCCCAACCATAGGGTTAGTTAGGGTGAGGATCCCAATCAATTTAAATGCTGTTGTATGGAGGAGTATTTGTTTTCAGGGTGCCAGGAACTTTTGATACTGCTTCTATTGTCTTTTTTGTTGTTGCTTTGTGAGCAACCCAGACTTATAGATGGGTGACAATATAAACCACATAAATAAATAATAAATACATAAATAATTCAATTTTAAAAAATCAAAAGTTTCTCCATAGTTTGTGACAGTATTATCCACCATGGAAGCCAACTGCCTTATATGCAAGATGATCAATATTTTGCTACATATTATTTTGTATTATTATATAAGTCTAAACATCCATATATTTACATTCCCAATTTGTAGTTACACAAGCATCAATTATAGTTTCATGATTTACAAGGCTCCAAATGTTTAGGAACTAAGCCAGCTGAGAAACATGAAATCGTTTCCAAGACTAGCCTTTCCCATCTGCAAAATAATCATTGAGTAACTACTAGGAAGTTACTAAGCAATAGCATCTTGATCTCTTACCAGCCAGCTTCTCTGAAAAAGAATACTGTAAGCACTCTTGCACAAATCTTTTGTGGACCAGGTGCACTAATATTAGAACCCTGAATCACCCTATCCAACTGATGTACAATAGTCATGGACAAAGAACACTTCTTCACACAACAACTGCATGATTAATCTATGGAAATTACTGGCACACAAAGTATGTCATAAGATGAATTTAGTTCACAGAGGTTTATCAATGGCTGCTGGCCATGATAACTGTGGCCAATCCAAATTCATTGTTGAATTTTGTCCTGTTGCCATCACATTCTCTTATGGTCTTTTCACAAGCTTACGGGTTTCTCAGAAGAATTTGCCAGACCTACATTGAAAGAACCCTTTGATTGGTTCAACAAAAGTCTGCAAAGTGATCCAATACTATATATTTATATGAAAATACTGTCCTACTTCATTCACCTCACTAAAGCTGTGATTCTCTGTGCTATTAATTAGCAGTATTTCAGTGACATTTGTTTCGAAGCACAATATGCAAGATAGGACTATCTAATAGGGCTATGTAATGCTTCAGCATGTGCAGAATTATTACGATAGCACTCATTTGTGACTCACTGAAATAGACTGTCTACAGGACTGTGCTGCTGTGAAATTCTTGAAACAGAAAAGTCTCCTCTTTAACGAGGTGCAGCCAGGTGCTGTATTTGTACTCACATTCTAAAGTGCCCCTTCCAAAGCTAACCCAAGCAAAATAAACAGTGACACTGCTGCTGAAGATTAGCTCTGAAAAACATATAGCTATCTCTCTTCTACCTATTTTTAATTCCCATTCTGCGATTAATAAAAAATAAAAGCAGAGCCATAAAATAAGGATATGCAAATTTCTCTGTAGTATGCTTGGGGTTAAATCAAAACATGATAAGAGTTAAGACAAAAAAGGTGAATGGAACAAGGGTAATAAATTAATACAATTTAATTTCTATTCAAATGGAATGAAACTAAATTAACTGATTATAGTTAACACTGCCATTCCCTATGTAGCTGATTGTTTTTACAATCATGATAGAGATTACAATTTGCAGAAAACTGGGAGAGAGGTTCACAGAATCTCCACATATGAATTTATTGGACTGCATGCAGTGCTGGGCATGCATTAAGCATTCTTTCTCATAGGTTTGTGAAACTTTGCCACAACAAAATTTCCTTCCTTCATAGGAAGGTAGATCTGAAAATAACCTGACATATTATTCATGACAGTTTAAATATTTGCATCACTTTCAATCACTCAACAACAACCTGAAACGTCAGCAGCAACAGGCTAAGTAGATCCAAGCTATCAGAAAAAAATAAATTGCTTCCTTTTCAGCACTTGATAAAGGAGGACACCAAGACTGAGCTAGCATTAAACTGATTAGTTTATACACTGCCTAACTCCAAACAACTTTATGTGGCCTGCAAACATTAAAAGGCAATGCAGCAATAAAAAAAAGCACACGCCATGTGAATCAAGAAAAAAAAAAGGTTCCTCAGAGAAAATCCTTCTCCCAAAATCCACACTAGCCCAAGGTTTGGGAAAACAGCCAGGTTTTCAAAGATCTCTTGAACATCAAAGATCTCTTGAACATCATCAATTAAGGTAAATTGGGAAGGGGAGGTTATTGCAGTTTCAGAGGGCAGACACTGTGATAGAAAAATAATGTTTCCTGGGTCCCAATAAATGTTTACTGTTTAATCAGCGGGATTATGGACACATACCTTCTGGCGCAAGAGACTCCTCCCTACACCCATTCCACTTGAACAGTCCAGAGGGTACTAACAATTCATGGCATCAAAAACCACTGAGAAATCAGAGAGCCAGGAAAATTGTATCATCCTCATTCCAGCTTCATCGAATGTTATCAGCAAACAGGACTGATGCTGATGAAAAATACCCTAATCTGAAACCCAACTGAAATGGGTTCAGATAATCTATTGCTTCCAAACTTCTATGTTCAGTCACCTTCACAACAACTTAAGGGAAGGTTGGAGACTGGATGAGAATTGTCCAAAATTGAGTACAGCAATGGCTTCTTGATGAAGGGGTACAAATGTAAGTCATACATACAAGGGATTCACCTTACTTTCTTTTGTCAAAATATAACTACCGTACTTATTTTATAATCCATCCTGTACTGACAGTGTACAATGCTGGATTCTTAAAAGAAGGCATTTCCTGAGTACCTGCTGGTGAGAAATAACATGAATCAACAGGATGTTATCCAAGTGAGAAAAATAATTGCTTGGGAATTACAAAGATTAATGTAGCACTTTGACAGTCAGCTGGAAGTCTGAAAATATCAGAGCCATGAAATAATTTTCATTCTCACTTCTCAAGACCAATTCCCACTAATGTTCATTAGTTATGCAATGCAGTACAGTGCAAAGATATGATCACATGCAGTTTACAATCAGATTCCAGAAAATGGTAATTTCCAGCAATCCATAATACATATCTTAATGTTACTGAAGTTCTGGTTTGCGATGTAGCAAAAGGTTATCTTATCAATTTCAGTTCATGGTGGGTAGAGCTAACTGATTCTAAGATTAAATACTACAGATTCGTGTTAATTTGCCTCTCCAGTTATGAAAGTTCCCTGATCTGCCTATGACAAGCCACTATTCCTATCCTTAATCATTACATACAACATGGTTGTGCACAGAATAAAATAAGAACTGGTTAATATTTTCTTACATAAAATCTGGAACTATAAAGAAAGATATAAACAACAAAGCACTACACATTTTCAGGAAACAGGGAGTTCAGCTGGAATCAGTAACCTGAATGGCAAACATATCATTTATATAGTGATAAGATTGGTGTAAGAATCCAAATTTGAAGAGCAGACATTGAAACTGGAAGAGCAGATTCACTTTCCATGGACCAAGTTCTTGAGACTTTTCTTTCCAAATAATCACCAGTTAAAAATACAATTTTGAAAATCATTTCATGAATACATTTTAGAATGCATTTCCAACACTCTGCTTTAAAAAGCAGCAGAAAAAATGTTTTTTCCAACTACCTCGGTTTTATGTATTTTTTCCCTACCTGTTGAAACTTGGTGGAAGAATTAACTAGTTATTTGCACTTGAAGTCAGAGCTGTACTTGACAGAAAATTCAAAGTATCATTCTGCTATTGCAATATTTAGTGAAAATTGCATTAGAGGCATATGAACAAAAGATATGAAGAGTGGGAAATCAGTTAACCTGGAGAATAGATAAAATAAAAAAATTGAATGTAAACTTATTTACAAAGCACTATGCTAGATCTGATTAACAAATTTAGTAAATTGAGTTTTTGAAACATAAGCATCCAATTTATTGCATCAATGAAATGAATTTCAAAATAATGAAGGCCCTTTTCCTCTTTGTCCAAATGTTCACATCTGAATCTATTTCCTCAGTAGCATTTTAGGGCTGAAGAATTCATTTAAATGCATTTATGCAATCTATACTGCAACACAGCACATTTTTAAAAGGAAACCTGCACCCCCTTCCCTTAGTGCAATTATCCCTGTTGCAGCAGGCCTGCAACAACCACTAGAAGATATGTTGGCTTCAGAACTTTCCCTTGTAAAGAAAAAGTAGAGGAGAGATTGAGGGATTTTTATGCTAAAAAAGCACAAGAACTACCCTGATCTGTTGCAGGCTGCCTTTATAGACTATGACCCACTGAACTTCTGAATAAGCTCACACAGGATGGAGCTGTGGCATGTTGAAATGTTATTTACCACATGAATAATGCAAAAAACGAGTCTGGAACAGATCTTCCTGGGGAGGTAAAAGTACTGGTTTTAATGCATTTCAATGCATACAGCCAACATTCGTTGCAAGAGGGTAAATAAGTAACAGCCCATTTTGGGAATTCCTGTTCTGCAAAGGGAAAAAATAAGATGTTGCGTTCTACAACAACCGACTCACAGCAACCCGGTTGGCTGAGCGCAGAGCAATGGTAACAGGCTGCTTTGGGGTTGGCAAAAGGGTTAGTTGGCTTTACCAAAAGGAGCATAAAAAAAAAATCAACCCTTCTTGCAGAAGCAGTAATGCAGGCGGAAGCTACAGGGAGAAAAAGTTACTGAAAAGGCAGGCGAGGCAGCTGTAGGAAAGGGAGGGGGGGGAAAACCGAGCAACTTTCTCTCTTGCTAATGCATTGATTTTTGGCAGCCCCGTCGGAGTCTGACCTGCTTGCCGAGCAGCTGCACTCCGGCTCTGGCTCCTCCATGGCTCTGACGGAGGCGGCGGCGGCGGCGCCTTTCATGCATGCACCCGGGCAGGCATGGCAACCCGCAGGAGCTCTTCCGCAACCCGGCCAGGCGACCAGAGCGAAGGAGCGCGGGTGGAAGGGGGGCGGCGGCAGCCGACCGACAGAAAGAAGCGATGTCACTCGCTCGCTCACGACCCGGCTGCAGAGACCCAACCGCGCCGAGCTGGCCGTGCAGCCGCCATCTTGGAAAGAGGCTCCAAGAGGAGCGAAGCCGGGAGCATCGCTCGTACGGAGAGCGTCTAGGGACAAAGCCCTCCACAGGCGCTCTCATTCGCTCCTCGGAGCGGCAAGTGGAACGGGACGCCACCCGGAAGGAAGAAGAAGGGAACGTCCCATGCCGGAGCGGAGACGAGGCGGCGCGCGTCGAGGAGGAGGAGGAGGGGACCGGACCTCTCTTCTCCGTTCGGAATTCCTTCCTTTTGCAAATCCCGGATTGCAGCCCCGCCGTGCGCAATGCCTAACGAAGGATTGCTGTTGCAGCCGCTGGGCTCCTGTCCGGGATGGCTTTCCTTATCTCAGGGATTAGGAGAGCCAGGTGAGGCTAAAAAGTAGAATAAGTGGCGTAGACAGGAGACGGGGATTATACTTAGTCATTTATTGGAGGACAGCAGTGGGGGAGTAAAAAAAAACACAAAAAACCAGGTAAGCGTCATATCCTTGCAAATTAACGCTTGCCTCATTTATTCCCGAGGTAGCGTCACTGACCTCAGCAAGGCTTACTCATTGACGCCGCTGGATTGTTACCTCCTTGGATGCAGTGGGGTTTTCCTTGTAGAGTAGGCACGGAAAGCGCCGCTCAGTATTACGTAGAATAATATTAAGGGGCGTGCATAAGAGTACCAGCGTGCCTACCGTTCCTGTCCTAATGTTCTCTTTTATTTGGATTCATATTTGTTGAATACATTTATTTTCATTCAATTCATGCTTATATATATTACCTA
>JANHFP010002150.1:50260-60502 GCA_032468135.1 Calamaria suluensis | reverse complement strand
GGTTGTTGTTGTTTTTTGTTTTTGGCTCAGCAGCCAGCGCCGCCCCCCAGCCCTCCCGGTCAACGATGTCCCGTGAAAGGTGTGGGGAAATCTGGTCACTTTAGGGAAAGTACAACCCTATCCAAGCCCAAAGGTGAAAATATCCCTGAGCAAGGGGGACCCAAAGAACCACAGTCATTCAGTCTTGCCTGGGCTGAGCTAAAGTTTGTTTCACACACACACACAGCCCCATCCAGACTCTACCAGCCTCTGGACACTGCATCAGTATGCTGATTGCTTCTGCTGAGCAGCCTGGATTCAAAATGTACACTTTGCCATCATCTGAATATATCATCACAAGATTATGCCCCTTCCACAATGCTGCCAGGCATCTACTGGAAGCTGAAATGTGGGTGGAGAAATTGCAATGTTAATGCTATGATGTGGGCCTGAATATGGACTCTTATTCATGTTTAATCAGATTCAGACTTAGCCTTTTTTCAAACATGGCACAAAAGTCACTTCTGGCCCTTCATCTCCTGTTGCTGCTCAGGCAATATAATTGGTACAAAAAGAAAGGCTGAATAGGACAAATCCAGTTCAGGACCTCATATCCCATCTGTTTCAGGCTACCATCAAGGCCTGGCCAAACCTCTCAACAGATTCTCAAAGAAAATCACAAGCTCTCCCTGAAACCCAATAGGGTCCATCAGTTATCAGTAGCTTACTACCCATATCTCCCCAAACTAAAATCAGATACTATAGGGCCGTGATGGCGAACCTATGGCATGGTGCCACTGGTCACACATGGAGCCATATTGGTGGGCACACAAACATTGCACATGCGGGCACTGGCCAGCTGATTTTTGGGCCTTCTGGGCCCACCAGAAGTCAGGAAAGAGGCTGTTTCCAGCCTCTGGAGGGCCTGGGGATGTGGGGAAGGCCCGTTTTTAACTCTGCCCAGGCTCCAGAGCCTTTCTAGGGAGGGTGGAACAGATTGAATTATGGGTGCAGGCACGCTAACCCGCAACCCCCCTGAGTACCCCCTACTTTCGGCACACGATTGCAAAAAGGTTAGCCATCACTGCCCTAGAGGGAGAACAACTCGGGCACAGGAGGAAGCGAAGATCGAAGCATGTTAGACAGGGGCGGGATGGAGACCAGTGGTCCCCCCGGGAGCAGGGGCGACCATCTCCCAGGATGCTAAGATCACATGATAAAAAACAATGATTGCAAAGGTTTGCTTGAGAAAAGGTGAAGGTGGTATGATGTAAAGAGGAATCCGTAAATATTTTTTTTCTTATATTTTTAAATTGGCCAGGGTAAAGAAGGCCTGGTAGAAACTCAACAGAATATTAAATATAAATGTCTTATTATATTTGTATGATTATATACAGTTATTAGATATAAACTGACTCAGATTTTGAAACAAAGAAATTATATAAGTTTTGGATTACTATATGATGCATTGTATTTTATTATGGATGCTGACAAGATAACCTTGAATAACAGATGTAAAAAATGTTTTTTTAATCTATATACCTTTTCCCCTTGATATATGAAAAAACCAATAAAATATATTTGAGGAGAATACATTGGGGTTATTCAATTACTTCAGCATTTTGGATGGATGTGGCTTGGTATTTTGGCAATGGATGATGACTATGGGGACAAGTTTTTGCAGAAAATTGAACTATTGCTTTCCCAAATCAGCATTTGCTATGCTTTCATATTTAGAACACCACCAAAGGCATATATAGATGAATATATACATTTGATGCCAATGGAAGTAAGATATGGATGATAAAGTCAAAGTCTGTTTAATCTATGCCCTAACTCCATCCATGCAAAATCTGAGAATTATCATCTTTGTAGCATCTTGGACTTCATTGCCACCTTTGGGTAAAATGTGGATTATTACATCTCACTGGAATTTTGAATCAATGTCCATGCAGAGACTTTGAGATATACAGAGTTTCTACGGTGCTCTATCATTCACAGTTTGGTCAAAAGAGCGCCCTAGATTCCTAGAATTTCTTCACAGTGCAAGGCCATCTTGGGCAAAAGAAGACAATTTTGTTCAGAATTTTTTGGAGCAGGCATTTGACTGCCCATTAAACATTTCCGGTATAAATGAAGATAACAAGGTGTTATGCACTGGGGACTCTCAAGTTTAATTTCTTCCAATATCTTTTGCATTTTTTCCTGGAATTTCTTCTTCTTCTTCAGGCTGTTATATTGAATAAAATAACCATTCATAACAGCTTTTCTGGCATTCACATCTTAATACAGAATATTGTTGTAGAAAGTTATCACTGAACCCCCCCCTTCCAAAATTATGAAGTATTTTAGGAAATATAAAAAAGGCAGAATATTATATTTCCCTGGATAGGAAAACATATTTTAGGCAGGAAACTGACTCTTAATAGCCTCCAGAAGATGCCTGCACTTAAAGAGATAGCAAATGCCCTCACTCAAGTTTCAAGGAAGGTAGGATTAGCCTCTACCCATTTGCAAAACAATAGGGCCACATGGCACACATGGAAGATTGCATCAGCCAGGAGAGCTAGCTAGGATCCCCTAACCACTGGGAGCCTGACAACCAATCAGGACACTTTTCCTGTGTCACAGGAAGTTCAAACCTCAGAGAAAAGCATAAAACCAAGGGACACACAACGGATCAACCCTTTTCTGATCAGGAAGCCATGTGAACCTGGCCACCAATAAACTGTCTTTCCAAGCAGTCTCCATGTTTCCAGTGTCTTTTTCCCCTCTTGGAGCAGAACCCAGATGAAGATATTTTCTTCTAACACTACCCTCACCCATGTCTAAAAACATGTGCTCATCCATGTACAGTACAGCCCTGCACATGCAGTTAAGAAACAGATATGCCTTTCATTCAACACAAGTTGCCCATCTTAACTGAAAACACTCTTAATGTAATTTGCTACAAGCACAATGTATAAGCCAAAGCAGTATGTCTCTCCCCTCCCCTCCCCCCACAGTTAATGGAAGGAATAGCTCAAATGGGATGCTAATGGAAAATAAATGAGCGGGGAAAATAAATTCTACATCCCATTTCAAAAAATTAAAAAATAAAAGCCGAATTGTTTTTAAAAAATTAGGAGAAAAATCCCCTCAGTGTGCATGCATAAGTAGAAATGATCATGAGGATTTGTCCCACCAATGTCATATTAGTGACATTAACAAATGTCCATCTGACTTTAGTAGAAAGGGAGCATGCTTAAGGTGTCATATGGTTGATGTAGAATCCTTATAGGCCAGGATCCTTCTTATATCTTGTTTGCCAGTATTTTTTAAATTTGGCCTGAAGCCTAGTTTTTAGATAACTGCAGTCTTGGTTGTCTTCGAAGAAGATGTTTGCCAGGTTTTTAATCTTTGTTAGTTCTGTTGGACCTCTGTTCAGGTGTGAAGCTAACAACTGTGATGTCCATCTGGAGTGCTTGGTCAGAAAGTGGCCTATGTGTTATTATTCATCATGACTAGAGACTGGTCCCTAGGCAAGGGACATAGTAGTTTTCTGCTCCTAGGAATTCCATGGGGGGATATTTCATTGTGTTGAGCCCAGATTCTCTCTGAGAAGGCATCATTGAAATATGTGTTTTTCAATCATCTGCCATTTGTGAGACCAGGAAGATCAGGAAAACCTGGAGCTTTTTTTTAGTATTTAAACAAATATTGTTTATAATTTATAAATGTTATTGCATGATAGTCATTGTAGGAAGTTAGCATTGACTTCCCCTCCTAGAAGAATGAAGTATTTTAAGCAATATTAAAAAGGCAGATTATTATATTTCCCTGCATAGAAAAACATGTTTAGGCAGGAAATAGACCCACTTTTAATAGCCCCCATCTTTGACAATTGGGCCATTAAGCCCTCAGCATCCCATTTGCAACACAATCGGACCCATCTAGCTACAGAAACTAAACACATGACAAAGAAACTCATGACACAGCTCAATCAAGTTTAATAGACAGCCTACAAAGCTAGCTAATACCCTCATTCCCTTGGAGTCTCACAACCAATCAGGATACATTTCTAATACAGGAACAGGAAACACTAAGATGTGGCCCACAGAGGGTTTATAATCTCAGGACCTCAGCAAACTGAGGCTCTCTTGCCTTTTTGGATCTTCACCTTGAAGCATGTGATCCCTTTTCTGCTCAGGAACTCAAGCCATCTGAACCTGACCACCATTAAACCATCTTTCCAAGCAGTCTCCATGTTTCCCCACTTGGAGCAGAACCCACCTGGATATATTTTCTTCTAACATCATTAAATATTTCATTCAGTTGGAAATTAATCTCTAATTTATGAAATATTTTTGTTAATATTATATAAGGAAATATATGGACAGAAAAACATATTCTTCAACTGTAAACCACAGCATTAATCCTTTCTTTTTATATCACAACAAATTATGTCTACTTTTAGCAAAAGGTTCATCTGAAATGTGACTCTAAATATGCTTTAATCAGCTATTTTTTTCCTATCCTTGGCAGCTCAATACTCTTTTTAACACACTAAAGGAATCATTACACTGCAACATACAAGCGCAAAGCAGGACTGATTTTGAAAGCCTGCCCATATTTATTTTGGTGGATATTTTATTTCAGATAAATAAAGATCTGAGATGAGGTGACTTTTGAGGTCACCACTTTCTCAGCACTTCTTCTTTCCAAATCCCTTCAATTTAAATTCCCTTATAAAAAGCATCACACAGCAGAAGCTTAAGAATGCTGGATGAAAGAGGTCCCATACATGTGGCAAATCAAAGAAACCCTGGTCTTTGCATGGGGAAAATATTGTACTTTAGGACCTTTCCTTTTTATTATTATGTTTAGGATGTATTCTTGAGTTGATATAAGTCTACCATATTGGGCTTTATTCTTTGACTCCCATAAGCTATTTCTCTTGGTCAGGCCCTGGATGATCACAAAATATCAGACATCAAAGAATCTCAGCAGGGCTTCTGAGATTTAAACCTTAACACTGCTACCATGTTTTTGTTCTTTAACTTGCCAAGGTCAGATTCTAGTTACTCAAGCATGTCCCTGGAGGCTTTTCCTTCCATGCATTCCCAACACTGATCTTTTATTTTCTCTTTCCTTCTATATTTTTGAAGAACCTTTGAGTAAGCTTACACACAACAGCAGGAGAGAATGGATAAATTGTTCCCAGCTGGTTTTTACTTTCCCATTTGTAACAGTTAACTATCTATAATGTATCTATATTCTGTAACTAATAGGGAAGCAGTGGCTCAGCGGGTAAGACAGCTAAGTTTGTCGATCGGAAGGTCGGCAGTTCAGCAGTTCAAATCCCTAGTGCCGCATAACGGGGTGAGCTCCTGTTACTTGTCCCAGCTTCTGCCAACCTAGCAGTTTTGAAAGCACGTAAAAATGCAAGTAGAAAAAATAGGGACCACCTTTGGTGGGAAGGTAACAGCGTTCCTAAACAGCCTTTGGCGTTTAGTCATACCGGCCACATGACCACCGAGACATCTTCAGACAGTGCTGACTCTTCAGCTTTGAAACGGAGTTGAGCACCGCCCCCTAGAGTCGGAAACGACTAGCACATATGTGCGAGGGAAACCTTTATTCTCTATCTATAATCTCGGTAAGGGATAATTTTTTCTTTGGTTTCTTAAATAAAATACAAAGAGCCATACTTTGCAATTGCATTTTTTTTTAAAAAAGAGGGGTCAGTAAATGGTCTTACAGAACGCTGCCAGACCCATCCCCAGGCTTATGCAGGAAGGGCAAATGTTGAATGAGGTTGGACCTTGACCCAAGAGACACCCTGGCTGTTCTTCCAGAGCTACCTTGGTTATCTCTCTGTGTGTGTTGAGTGACAGGACATTTTTTTTCCTTTCAATCTGTTAAGCACTCTAAATCCGCCCAATGACCATAGATGTGGTAGATGATACTGCAAGTTTAATTGGCAATCTACGCGCAGAATGGATGAGGGAAGAAGCTATCATATTGTCAGTTGCCTCAAGCAGCAAAGTATCTTGACCTTTGTCAAAACATCTTGGCAAAAGAATCAACCAGCAAACAAAAAAAAAAGGAACAAAAAGACCAAAATTCCCCCTCCCTTGTCAACACCCAGAAAGGCATAAATTAACACCAAGATTAACAACAGGCCAACAATCAAGAAATTAACAACACCTGAATCCAGGATCTGCCAAACAAGCCAACAGTAAACAGCCCAATCAAAGAATCTCCAAGACCACTCCAAAGAATACTGACAGGTCAAGCTACTGAGAGCAAATCCCATTCCTTACTTGCAGTGATGATGTTGCCTAGGTTGACTGATGAAATGTTTGAAAGATAACAACCAAGCTCACAAAACAAGACTAGAAGCCAAGCAAACAGCAAATGTTGTAGCAGAAAATGCAATGGGCCAGATACACTTAACAAGTTTTCCATCCAAATGTTCACACTGAGGTGAGAGAGATAGTAGCTAAAAGAGGAAATAAGAAGCAGTGGTAAAGACAAATTAAGGGAGACCAATATATACATCTATTTCAAGCTTTTTAGCTCTCATCAGCTGGCTACACCCTTATTGGATTCAAACCTGGTTAATTTAAATATCAGCAAAAAAAAAAAACCCAATTAGAAACATATAACGTCACAATGTTGTTGTATAAGTACTGCCTGGATAGTGTCTAGTGATAAGCTGAAGGGCAAAATGGAAGCTAAGTTGCATCCCTCCCATATTTGGGTAACCACAAAACAAACATAACCCCTCACCTGGTGAAAGCTGCTGATAGGAGGAGAACAGGTGACCTAGTGGTTAATACAACTGCCTAAGATGCAGGCGACCCAGGTTCGAATCCAATAAGGGTGTGGCCAGCTGATGAGAGCTAAAAAGCTTGAAATAGATCTATACTGATCTCCCTTAATTTAAATATCAGCAAAAAAAAAAACCAATTAGAAATATATATCTATAGTGCTTCTATTTTCTCTCTCTCTCTCTTAAAACTCACATCCTGTGCCAGGTGAATTAATAGGCTTTTAGTTGACATGTGACACAACAAGAAAGCCTGGCATTCTCTGCTCCAGGGTTGTGCATTGCTGAGCAGAACATTTGGTCGCCCGGCACAATGTTAACTTAATGCACACGGCGTGAACCCCATCACTGAATTTTCTATCTCCCTCTCCCCCCCCCTCTTCCCTGCTGAATTTTCATCACATGCAACAGCCTGAAAGCTCTGAGTTGTTAAGCATAGTGATGGGAGAAATCTGGATGTGGAAACCTTGTCAATCACTGACAATTGGACCTTGCTCAGCTGATAATAGAAGTACTCTACTGCTTACGAAAGATTAGTGTTTGCATTTTGGAGAGGCAGCAGGGTGACCTTTCCTTCCAAGATGCAGAGACCTAAAGCATTTTGACAGTTTTGCTGTCAAGTTAGTTTTATTTAAAAAAAAGAAAAGAAAAGAGAAAGGGGGAAAAATGTTATACCTTGCAATTGAGAGGCTTTAAAACACTTTAGATTGGAATAATGTGTTTTTCCATTGCACTTCCCGCAGAATTTCAATCTCCCTTTAATTATTTTGTTTGAAATTGCATACTTTTATATTTTCAACTCCTCCCCACCCCCTTTTGAATTTTATGTTCTCCTTCTGCTCTGCCTGTTATTTTCCTCAAATGTTTTGGTTTTTTTCTCATTTCTAAATTCAAAGATGTTTGCTGCTAATTTTGCACCCTGGGACTAACCCTTTAACCCTAACCCAAATTCTGATTATGATGAAGTCCCGCAACAAGGAAGGTTCAGAAACTCTTTCCCAGAACAAACTGCTTTCAGCCAAACCTAAAATTTATTCAAGGCCTTGATGTGCTCCCAAAGCATTGTTCCCCATTCTGAAAAAAATAAAAAAGGCTGAAGACTATGTTAATCCAAAATAATTCAAACACTAGCAGAAAACCTTAAGTCATACCATGAATTATTTCAACAACAACACCGCTCTGTGTGGTGCATATAAAGTCAGTATTCTAATACACGAAGCATTAATAACAAAGAGAACCCAAAGGTATCTGTAGACAAAGTACAAACATACCCCTGAATGAAATGTCTATTTACACGTTTGTTTGAAAACTAGCTGCTGAAATAAGACAGACATTTTTATTAGTAGTTCCCTCGAATTTCCACTGTCTCTGCTTCTCTTCCTTGGCTAGGAAGTGAAACTAAATTATGCTACTGTGAATGTTTGTTATCAGTTCAGACACCTTCAATTCATTTGAGTAAAACTGGCTATGCCTGATTACCTTTTGGAAAGGACTGTGCCAACTTGTAAAGACAAGCCTTCAGCCACAGGCTGCCCCGTTCAAGAAATCTGCCCCCAGTCAGCATGTCATGCCTCTGTCAGCCTCGGACTCAGAGGTCAAGGAGAACAGTGAGGGAGAGGCTGGAGCTGAGGATGAGACTGGGGAAGAGCAGGGCCAGGCTGAATCCAGTGAGCTAGGGGTAGAGCCAGAGAGGAGAAGTTCAGAGAAGGAATTGGGAGCAGCTCCCCCACCTGATCCAAGACAGAAATGCAAGGACAAGAGAGCATTAGAAAAAGGTCTACTCAGGAGGAAGTGAGGAATGGGACACAACTGAGCTAAACCATTTAAAGCTAGCCAGTTTGCAATTAGCAGTGCTGGAATCAAAGGCTGAATTTGCAGTTTTAGCTTCTCGGTGACATCGTCTTCCTGGGTAAGATTTCCTAAGCCAATTTTGTTTGTGTTATCTAAGAAATACCTTAGGACTGCAGCCAGAGTTCATCTTGGCAACTATCTATTTTGTTTTGGAAGTAAACCAACATAGAGAGAAAGAAGGCAATTGGGCAATTTTGAGAAAAAGTCTGTTTGTTTATAAGTTCTTGTTTTTTCATTCATTGCTTCAAGCCGGGTCATCACACAGCATTTTAATGTCTTGTGCCATACAGCAATGGTGGATTGCTATTGGTTCACCCCGGTTTGGGCAATCCAATAGCAGCAATGGCAGGAGGCTCCAGATGTCATCATATACGATCTGTGCATGCGCAGATGGGCCGCACACGTGAGCGAACCGGTACCAAAAGTAAGTGAAATGCAACCCTGCCATACAAGCTGGTTTGATGAAAGGACTCATGTTTATGTGAATACCAAAAATACAAAATACTGCTTAGGAACCAATTGAACCAGGTGAAGCAAAAGGCATTTTTCTTCTTGCTAAATAGTTTTAAGTGTCATTCTCCCAAAGTCAACCTTCTAGATCAGGGCTGTCAAACTCCTGGCCCATGGGCCAGATGTGTCACACGCTGGTCACATCCACCCCCATTTTAGCAAAGGGGGAAAAAGTCCCAATACTTCATGTGATGCCGCCATGATGATGTGAGTTTGACACTCTTGTTCTAGATTCGTTAAAGATGTCTTCACCAGCAAAAGGCATTTCTGTTTCTTTGAAGACGTTGATATATTTTGCAGTTACCGTATTTTTCAGCGTATAAGATGTACTTTCCCCCCAAAAAAAGAGGGCGAAAATTTGGGTGCCTCTTATACACCGGATGTAGCCCTGCCCACCTGCTGGCCTTCACCCTTTGGCCTCCGCCTCCCAGCAATTTACATCCTTGCAGCAAGCAGAAAACAGCCCGTTTCAGCTTCAGCACAGCCTGATTAGCACAAACAGTTGATTGTCGGTTGGATCGGCCGCCCGACTCTCAGCTGTTTCAGGCCATTACCTATTGCTGCACAGGCCTGCACTGCTTGCTGCATGGAGGCAAATTGCTGGGGGGCAGGTTTTTTTTTTTCTTGTGCTAATCAGGCTGTGATGAAAATGAAACTAAAGCAGGCTGTTTGCCGTTTGCCGCAATGAGGCAAATTGCTGGGAGGCAGAGGGCAGATTTTTTTTTTTCTTGTTTTCCTCCCCTCAAAAGGTAGGTGAGTCTTATACTCCGGAGCATATTCTATACTCTGAAAAATACAGTATTTTGTCAATGCCATTCTCAGCTCTAGAAGTAAATTTTAATGAAACTTTAATATTTTAGAAATCGTAGTTAATATCAATGTAAACTTTTTTCTTTTGTCTTTAAGGATTTAAGTTATCTAAATAATCAGTGTGTTTATCATCTCCAGTCAACATTGTATTTATATACATATACACCACAAAGCCAAATAACATAACATACTGCTTGTGCTGACTTCCGCTTCCGGTAGCGCCGCGATCGGGCGCAGCGACACTTCGCTGCGCCGTCCCAACGCTCCGGAGGGCCCCC
>JANHFP010002149.1:109439-120180 GCA_032468135.1 Calamaria suluensis | reverse complement strand
CCTCATAATCAGAGTCAGAATCAGTGGAAGGCTGAGACACAGCTGAACTAGGCTGGGGAACAGCAGAGGGCATGACACCTTTAGAGTTTTAGTGGGCGATGAACACGTTGAACTGATGGCTGTTGAAATTGCTAGTGTTCTCTCGGTTGTCTCTTTCGGGTGGCCCAAGATCTCGGCTCCAATGGTCTTCTGTCTTTTCTCCAGGATAAGAAATACGCCAGCGATAAATACAAGGACATCTACACGGAGCTCAGCATTGTCAAGGCCAAGGCAGACTGCGACATCAGCAGGTTGAAAGAGCAGCTGAAGGCAGCCACAGAGGCCCTGGGAGAAAAATCTCCCGACAGTGGCAGCGTCTCCGGATACGGTACGTTCGCGGCTTCGTCGTTTCATATTTCGGCATGCCTGAATCCAAAAAAAAAAAAAGGATGGGATCCGAGTAAGTTTTCCTGGGGAAAAAAAAAAGCTGGTGCACATTCATCGTTGCAAGCCACTCTTTGATATCATGTCAGGGAAGGTAGATCGAATGGCTGTAAGCTGATGGAAGGTTGTAAGCAGAGGCAGCGGAAAGCTGATGCAATGGGAATGATTCAGCGTCTGGCATTGCTGGGTTAAGATTCTAGTGGGGACCACACAAGACTGCTACCCCTTTAAGAGTTGTCTATATACATGTTGGGAACATGGTGGCTCAGTAGGTAAGACAGCTGAGCTTGTCGATCGGAAGGTTGGCAGTTCAGCGGCTCGAATCCCTAGTGCCGCATAACGGGGTGAGCTCCCGTGACTTACCCAGCTTCTGCCAACCTAGCCGTTTCGAAAGCACATAAAAAATGCAAGTAGAAAAAACAGAGACCCCCTTTGGTGGGAAGGGAACAGCGTTCCATGCACCTTTGGCATTGAGTCATGCCGGCCACGTGACCACGCAGAGGTCTTCGGATGGCGCTGGCTCTTCTTCGGCTTTGAAACGGAGATGAGCACTGCCCCCTAGAGTCGGAAACGACCAGCACAGATGTGCGAGGGGAACCTTTTTATACATAGGTGACCATTAGAGAGCGTATCCCTCTCTCATTGTGTATCTCATTGATCTCCTTGTGTCGTAGCTGTATGGTAAGGTATCTGCCACGTATAAGTCTGTATATATTTAGTTGTAGATAAACCATTGGTAATTATCTCAAGGTGCTGTGTGTTGTGTTTTGCTCCTGGGTTTATCTCACAATACTAGTCACCCTGCAAAACTCTGACATAACTCCTTGAGTTGGACTTGGTGGACTCAAGGAACCTAGCATTGAATTAGTGGAAAATTTGGATTTCCTGAGGGAGGGATACGTATTTTGGGGTGTTGCTGCCTTGAGGGGAAAGTAGCTGAGATAGTGACTTTCCTTTAACTTTGTTTATTTGGAGAACTATGACCTACAGCAAGGTTCACCAGCCTTTCGTACCTCAGGGACCACTAAATTCATAAATTTAAGTCCTGTGGACAACTAATGTGATCTGCCTAATGGCCAGCTGGGGTGGGCGTGGCTAGGTGGTCATGTGACAGGGTGGGAGTGGCCAACTTGATGTCACTCAGGTTGAGGGACGTCTCACTGGTCTCTACTGACTCCTCCCCTCCCAGCCTGCCCGCCCGGGCTCCTTAGGGCCCCAACAGGAAGTAGTTGCTGGAGCTAAGCAGGCAAAGTTTGAGGACCACCAACATTTTCTCAGGGACCACCAGTGGTCCACAGACCACCAGTTGGTGACCACTGATCTACAGGCTTTCAAAAGAATTGTGCTGACTTCCTTTCCTTCCTGCCCACTTAGATATTATGAAATCGAAAAGCAATCCTGATTTCTTGAAGAAAGACAGGAGCAGCATTGGCCGGCAACTACGAAATATCAGGTCAAAGGTGAGTTGGTGTGGTCTTTCCATTTTCCCTGGGAAACACGCTTAGATGTGTAATACCTTAGTAGCTGTCCTATTGATGGCTGATTCTGCCTCAACAGGTAGTAACCTCCAACCAAACATAGCTGTTGGCTAAGTTGGATAATACTTGGATGGGGGGATTCACCTGAGGACTCCAAGGCTTTGGGATAGCTTGAGGAGAATATCCAGAAGAAAGCAGAGGCTATTCCCTTTCATAAGTGCGTTGAGAACACGTAGACAAAGAGAATATTCATTCTTTGTGCTTTTGAGATATAAGCAACAGATTTAAAGCATGAGACCTTAGGACATTGTTTCTCGAACTTTGCCACTTGTGAACTTCAACTCCCACAATCCCCCCAGGCAGCCATGTTGGAAGTCCACTTGCTTTAAAGTTGGCAAGCTTGACAAACATTCCTTTAAGGGAGCAAGAGCGGACCTCTTCAGTCTTTAGATCCATAGCCAATTCTGGTCCACCCACCTCTCCTTGCCTATTGGCACACGTGTGGCATTTAGGAGATTAGGAAAAGAATGCCAACCCTTAGCTAAAGCCACCCTCTTGGTAAGCATCTGAACCCCAGCAAAATTCTCAGAAGGCACCCGCAGATTCGAGAAAGGTGTCCTATTTTTAATGGATTTGTTGATTTATGGAGCCATTCGGTCTTTGGCCTCCTCCTTTAAAGGCCTGGGAAGGAAGTGGCTTGCATTGTGGGCCGTAACAGGATTTATGTCTCTCTTTCTTTTTGTTCTTTGTCTTCGCTTTGGATAACAGTCGGTAATTGAGCAGGCTTCATGGGATAACTGAAATGCAGCAGGTTCCGAGGTCCCTGACATGTAGGTAATCCACCCAACCTACCGGTTCAACGGTGCTACTCCATCAGAGGTTGCAGTGCACTGAAACGCATGTTCTGCTGATGTTTCCACAGCTAATCAGGTTCTTCCCTCCACCCACCCACTCCCCAGAAGCCATGGGGGATTGGGTTGGGTAGAGCAGGGATAGACCCCCCCCCTCACGCCCGATCAGCGGCTGCATCCACCCTTCTGTCTCATCCTGTCTTCACTGACACCCATCACAAGTTTTCCTCGCCATCACGGCTGACACGTGGGGAGCTCTTGGAGCATGAGAAGATGCCTGCATGTTGGACTGAGTGTGCATGCTTCCACTGACCACTCTTCTTCAGGGGGCACAGGTTTCCTGAGCGAAGGATCATGGTTGGGTCCCTAGTTTTGGGAAGCTGGGTCATCTCAGCAAATAGCGCCGTTGGTGGCGCAGTGGTTAGGATTCAGTATTGCAGGCAACTCTGCCCAGTTCGATCCTGGTCGATTCAAGGTTGACTCAGCCTTCCATACTTCCGAGGTGGGTCAAGTGAGGATCCAGATTGTTGGGGGGGGGGGGAAGAGGCTGACTCTGTAAACCACTTGGAGAGGGGCTGTGAAGCGGTATACAAGTCTTAAGTGCTAATGCCGTTGCTATTGGTAGGGGGCTGGTAGTGTTAGCACGAGGAAAGTATTCCAGTGGTTTTGCAACTAGAAGTTATCTTACCCATTAGATATGGTGGCCCAAATCATTGCATCTGTCTTGCTGGGCGAGTGTTCATCTATATAATGTTATATAAAGTTACATACATGCATAATTTTAATTGAAACTTTAAAAAGATTAAAACTAGTAACACCAACGAATACAAAGTAAGGAAGGGGGGGACAGAAAGAAAGCAAAAAGTGCAAGAAATGGGGACAATCTGAAGAAAAGTCATCTATCTAGGGTTTTTGCTGATTTTCCTCTGCCATTTTTTGACACACAGCATTGGGATTTTGGGTTTTGACAGTTTGTGCAGTCTTTTATTTTATTTATTTATTTATTGTGATTTATATACCGCCCCTCTCCTCGCGGACTCGGGGCGGTGAACAGCCATTCAATTTCCATTAAAACAACAATATATATATAATTTCAATTAAAAGAATTATTTTTTTTAAAAAAAATTAAAATTTAATTAATTAAAACCCCTATTTCTTAATTAAAATTAAAAAATGTGAGGTATCCAGAATTACTTTAGAGTCAGGTAACAGATCTAATAAATTAATAATTTTCAAATGTGACTAGTTATTTAATATTTTATAAATATATTACAATATGATTATTATACCTTTCATAGAAATCCTCTGGTAAATAATCAAACTCTTGCCGACTATTTGCTGTCCCACCAAAGAGATATGCCTGTTCAGTTGCTTTTGGATTATTGGAGAAATGGCAGTGTGGGTCCCTCTGATTTCTCAGTTCTTGTTCTCCTTTATTTATGACAGATGACAATGGGGATGTTCCTTTTTTACTTTTTTCAGCCTTCAAACAAAACAAAGAAATAACTGTAATCAACAAACTGCTGCTGGACAGCCACAGTTTCCATTCTGCATATTACATTCCTATATGTTCTTTTTCAGTAAATGTGGCCCAGGTCTTCTCTCCACTCCACTATTTGGATGAATTAGCTGTGAGTAATATCAAAACTGCATAGGCAGGTGCTAAAACGGAGCAAAGGTACAATTTAAGAACTCATCAAGCAGGCCACATTTAATCTTGGATAGATGAAGTTCTTTCAGTTACCACCATCTTTATTTTGTTTGTTCCAACCTGATGGAATGTTGGGAAAAGTTCCATAAAGAGGTTCAGAACTTTGCCTCTCCATCAGCAGGATAACCTGCTGATAAGCCCAACCTCCAAATAGAACAGAGCTAAACGTGGTGTGGTAGAAGCTGGTAAAAAAATGTTTTTTTTGAAAATGGGCTGAATTTGAAGAAAAGCCCTCTAGAAAATTAATCCCCATGGCATCCTTGGGGGAGAGGCATTTGGCCATTGGCTTTGAATGCTGTGAACTGCTTCAGTCTTTGCTTCCTTGTCAGGTCATGCAATTTAGAGCAGAGCATAAGCTGCTCTAAATCCTGAGTCCTGGGCTTCCCAGCGTATACATACATAGAAATTTACTGACAAGCAACACAAAGGGAAAACAGTAAGTAAAATGGAGTCCACTATTTTCCCCAGTACCTAGGCTTAATTACTTAATACATTCATTTAAAAGGATATTTATATACTTTTTATATACTTGTTCATAGGTAAAAGCAGGATTGTAAATAGCATTAACAATGACGTAAAGAATATGAGAAATTTATTAAATCAAAATAATGTGGAATGTGTTAGTTTTACTGCAGTTTTCTTTTTAATTTTCACACTACGGTTTGTTAAAATTACAACTTTGGAACAAGATAAATTTACACTGAAGTGTATGACAAATTGAAAAAGGTTTTTGAATCTTCATGGTTGGTTTGAAGACGTCTGCTATTGGTTAGCGTCGGTTCCTATCTAGAAAGCTGTAAGCCCGATGTGGACAGTCACTCACCCTTTTGCTGTGGCTTTCCTTGGCTTTGGAGGAATTTTTTCTTTTTTTATGAAAAAGGGCAACTGGAGGAGATTCCACGGGACATCCATAAAGAGATGCATGAACTTTCTCAGGGTAGCGTTGGAAGTCTTCCACCTCAATATCTCGATCTAATCTATTTAAAAGAATATTAATGAACCAATTTTGACTTCGCATATACATTAAGACCAATCTACTGTCATCAGAGATATTACTTGTCAACTGAGCGGATCTCTACACTTTTTCATAATCATTGATATGACTCTATTAGCTCATAGGCAATGCTAGCTGTCAGAGAGGTCCCAGATTCTGTTCTGTTGTAACTAAAGTGCCTTTTTTATAGAGATGGTCATCAGTGGAAACTATGACACTCAATGAAACATTCAGGTTTTACAAGGAGAAATAGGCTATTGTTCTCCTGTCCATAATATTGTATTTTCAGTCGACCACTGTATGACACAGCATTTTGGATAAATAGGTTTCGGTGTGATCCAACTGGGTTTTTCTCTGGTTTTTATAAATTTTGCTTATTTGAAATGCAAGTTGAAGTGATGATAGCTAATTTGACTTCAACTTAGCATTTTTGCTTAAAATTAATCTTGTGTTTCATAATGAATTAAATCTGCTGTGGTTGTCATGATGACTAATTTTTAGTGACAAGATACATATATTTTGCATAAGCCTTGGAGCAAAGCTGAAAAATTGCAGCTAGATAAATAGATAGTCAGGACAGCCAGCATCAACATAATTTGTTTCATATTCTCAGTTGTCCAAAGTGCAACATAAAAGCTGCTTAACACTGATAAAGCCTAATTCCATTCAACACAAATTAGAAGAGCAACCAATTATTTTTAATAGGTTTACTTCTAGGAACAGTTATTTTCTTCTATATGTTAAAACTAAATGTATATTAGAATCTATCTGTCTGTCTGTCTGTCTGTCTATCTATCTGTTTCTCTTCTCTCCTATGATTGTTTTTTTTTTATAAAACTCTCTTAATGAAGGATTTAAGAGAATTCCAAAACCTGCTCATTGTTATATGACCTTTGGGTCGCTTCTAATAAAGCTATTACCCCATAGTGAGTTCATTTGTTTTTCCTCTAATGTAGATTCCTTTACAAGAAAAAACAGTAACCACTTATAAAACAGCAAAATATTAATTTTAAAAAGGAAGTTAACTCCCCCTAGGCAGCAATATCGCGGCTCAGGAAAAGGACCCCCCCCAAAAGCCAAAATGCTCTCACCTTGTGAAATAAGCATTGCTTATGCAGCCAGTAAAGTTTGCTAATTGTGTACTGAGGGGTGAGCCCCCAAAGTAGAATTTCTTGGTGCTTACAGGCTTTCTCTCAGCTGCATCGTCTGCTGGATTATTTTTGCTTAGTCTTTTTTCATCTACCAAAAGTTCAAGCCTGCAGAGAACATAGATCTCATGAGGAAATCTTTAAAGGAACCTGGTTGACAAGTGAGAAAATGTCTCATTGCTACTAGCACTTATTTCTTGAACGTTGAATTTGATGAATGGCTCACTAGGTGGCAGCCTCCACGTTCTGAAAGCTGCGGTTTCCTAATCTATTTCTCAGCTTTGACCTGCTTCTGGCAATAATTTAGGCTTTAGCCAAGATGTCTTAGAAACATTTTTGACAAAGAGGTGCAGGAATTGAACATTAATAACTTTAATTTTCCAGAGATGTAGGACTAGTGCATGAAGCAAACCTCTGCCTTGTCCTCACTTGTTTCCCTAGAGTTCAAATACCCATTTTTGCCCGTGGTTGCTGATCCACATAAATGTGATGTGTCTCAGGGCAGAGTTGCCACAGATGTTTAGTTTGGGTCCAATGGCCTTTACTCCTATACTTATACACCAGTAATGCTTATTGAATGCTAAAGAAAAGATAATTCTATTCTTGTATGAAGATCAAGTGTCCAACTAGTTTTGATAAAGGTTGAACACAAAAGCCTAATTTTCATAACAAAGACTACTCTGATAACAAGGTTGCACTTGATAGTCCAAACAAATGCAGAATGATATCTACGTGCATTACAAGAAACATATTTTACAACTTTACTTTTCAGGTGAGATAGTTGTCATGACAAAATGGGCCTTTCCATCATTAAAGGACTTGTCTGATGTCTGAACTTTGACTCCTTTTGCATTTAATACCACATTTCCTTTTTCCATGGAAATAGAGAACACATTTGACTGAAATGAAGAAAAGAATATGTTCTTATTGCTGGGAATGGAAGACTTTTTTTGCATTCTTTTTAAAAAAATATTTTTATATTTTTAAATAAAAATATTCAATTTCACCCACGTTGCCAAACAAGCTAATCTGGGCAATATACAACATAGCTAAACAATCAATAAATACCTAAAACCATTACCCCGATTAATCATTACAAACATGAAAACCATTAAAAATACTATAAAAACATCAAGAACACAAAAGTTGCAGGTGAAGGGATGTTAATAATAATGGTGACAACTCACTAGTTCATCCATTCCCTAGGAGCCCCAGGCCTACTGGCATAACCAAGTTTTAAGGGATCTTTGGAAGCTCAGAAGAGATGAGGCTGACCACACCTCAAAGGGGAGAAGATTCCACAACATGGGTGCCACAGCAGAAAAGGCCTGCCGCCTAGGGATCACCAGATGTAGCTCCCTAACCACCAAAACATGTATTGCTTTGTTCACTAGATCTGCTGGGATGGGCAGATGAAATTGGGAGAGGCTGTCCCTCAGGTAACCTTATCCCATGCCATAAAAGGATATATATATATTTACATTTACATTAAATTAATTGAAGGCTTGATGATCTAATTGTCCTAAACACTGTAGAAAACACCTTTTATTATACAATATATGAATATAAATGTGTGCATGTGTGTGTAAATCAACACACACATATTATAGTTATAATCATTGTCATCATCTCAAATCTAGATCAACATTGCATGCTGGAGAAGGTCAATTATGTTGTCACTGAGAGACTCCGTAGATGTGAAGGTACATAATCTATTGCCAGTTTCGCTATATCCTCAGTAAGGAGGCTTTAATTCTTTGTCCCCAACCCAGTGAAAGTTTTAGCTATGGATAGGCCCAATGAAATCTAGTCAATGCATTAATTACAATTTATCCCAGGGATGTCTTTTGTTAAATTTATTGGATTGGTGTTTATGGGATTTAATCTACATTATCCTTCAACATATCTTTTGCACTTAAAATTTCTTTAGGAGCAGCTTTTTCTTTAAGAAGGAAACAGGACTTTTGTCTTGACCACATTTGTTTTAAAGAAATACATTTAAAATATGTGGAAAACAACCACAGACTTACATCTTCGGTGCAATAAAACAACAGTCCATTAGGTTGTAAAGTTCGGAAATTAAAGCCGCCTTCAAACACATGAAAAGGAGAGATTTTCTGGCTGGATGCAATATAGCTTTCACCGTTAAAATATGCTTTGCGGGACATCTGTTCATCAAGTAAACAAAGCGAACATATAGGGAGAGTAGAGAGCAAAAGGTGAAAATAACAATAGCAGGAAGAATCCAAAGGGTCAACTATCACATTCCAAAATTCCCAGTGATTCCGATGTTGATGTGTGATCATGACAGAACAGTGTGTGTGAACTCTTTATCACACCATAACAGAGATACTCTTGACAACCTCTTCTAGAGTTCACCGAACATTGCATCTCTCTAATTATTTCCTTTCAGTGGGACTCACACACCAATGCTGTTGGAAAGAAATTAGCTTCTATGATAATGGTGCTTTGGAAATTGTGCCTCAACGTGTCCCATTGAATGAGGTTCAGTTAATACCCTTGGAATGTCATGGTACACAGATTTTGAGGACATGCACCTTATGTTTTTTCCTCCTTCCATAGAAGTTAATAATTCAACTGGAAAATCAAGCAGCTTCTGGAAGGCCTTAAATCCATTTCCAATTTCATGGCACACAGAAAGTTAGGCAGAAGAATACTGTCTAGCTGACTTCTTGCTATATGAATTGTATTAGCCCTCTGAAAAATGGAGTGGCCTATGATGACCACTCTATGATGAATAATAGTATTATTACTATTGATGTTGGTGCCATAACTGGGAGTACTACTGGTATTATTAGAAATATTAATATTTATCTAGCCTTCTGTCAAGGTCACTTATAGGAAACGTCTTGGTAGTTTGGATAGTTGAAATATGTTTAGCTCAGTGCTATCAAGATATATATATCTGAATCTAGGTCAACTATTCTTAAATAGTTTGTAAAAGCTACTTCTATTGATAATAGTGAGAATTTGACTGTAGAACTTAGGAGACTTTATACCGCTCCTATGTATTCTGATTTTGAAATTAAAAAAAAGCTTGCATTCATTTGTTCACTTAAAAAAATGCTTTGTGAGCCTTTTGCTCCCATAAGGTGGGGATACCACATTATCAGTGGTGGGTTCTAAATTTTTTTCCTACCGGTTCTGTGGGCATGGCTTATTTTGTGGGTGTGGCTAGGTGGTCACATGATTGTGTGGGTGTGGCTTGATGGTGACTTTCTTATCTCCCTTTCCTTCTTTCTCTGTTTATTTCTACCTGCTCTCCTTTCATCCTTTCTCTTTTTTTCTTTTTTTTCCTTGTCTCTTCCCTCCTCTCTCTCTGTCTCTTTTCTTTTTTCCTTCCTTCCTTCCTTCCTTCCTTCCTTCCTTCCTTCCTTCCTTCCTTCCTTCCTTCCTTCCTTCCTTCCTTCCTTCTTGTCTCTGTCTCCCTATCTCTGTGTCTCTCTCCCTCTCTCTCCCCCACACAGGCACCCACACCCTGCAAAGCCCCTTTCCGCCTTACGTGGTCCCCCCGCCATGGGTTTCCTCATCCACTCGCAGAAGTTCGGGATGAGAGGCTGCATCAGCCCAGCAGAAGGGGGACCACGCAGGGGGGTGCCGGAGGTTCTTGGGAGAGGTGGTGCGGGTGCGGGAGGAAGTCACCGGCGGGGCTGTAAGCCAAGCCGGCCGGGGTTGGTCCGTAAAGGGCGCCGGCGGTGGCCGTCCTGGGGCCGCACGCCTTCCCGTAGGTGTTCCAGTCGTCTCGCAGGGGCGCCCCTGGCCAGGGCAAGCCCGCGACTGAACGTTGTCCAGCCCGATCCTGGCGGGCACATGGTAGGCGCCGTAGCTTCTGCGGGAAGAGAGCCCGGGGAAATCAGCGGACCGGCGATTGGGGGGGGCAGGTTGAGCCCAGCTTTGAAGGGCTGCGGCTTCCTCCGGGCGCCGAGACGCCCAGCGCCGGCTTTGGGTGGCGAGAAGCAGTGAGACGAGCCCTGGTGCCTGCCCGCCTCCCCCGCCCCCTGCCTCTTTCTCTCTCTCTCTCTCGGCTCTCCTTTTCCCCTCCCTCCCTCGTCCCGGTGCTCTGGGGCAGCAAAGGCCAGCAGCAGCTCGAGCTTCCGCCCTGGAGCAGCGAAGAT
>JANHFP010002148.1:104021-119192 GCA_032468135.1 Calamaria suluensis | reverse complement strand
TGTATTTGAATGGCTGTACACCGCCCCGAGTCCGCTAGGAGAGGGGCGGTATATAAATCAAATAAACATAACAACATAACATAACATAACAAAACCTACTCTCATTACAGGTAGCCTCAACTGATGACCATAACTGATCCCAACATTTCTGTTCCTAAGCAAGGCATTTGCTAAGTGAGTTTTGCCCCATTTTAAGTGAGTTGTTAAGTGAATCACATGAATTTAAAGTGAATTTAAGTTAAGTGAATTTTGATCATTTGACCATGAGGATGCTATAATGATCGTAAGTGTGATAAAGGATCATATGTCACTTTTTTTCAGTGCCATTATAACTTTGAACAATCACTAAATGGATTGTTGAAATTTGAGGACTACCTATGCATATACTATAAGTTAAAATAATTCAGATATCCTTCCTGATATCAAAGGGTCAAGATCAAAATTCAGACGCTTGGCAACTGACTCATATCTATGACGGTTGCAGTGTCCCGGGGTGATTTTATCCCCTTTTGCGACCTTCTGACAAGCAAAGTCAATGGAGAAACCAGATTCACTTAACAACCATGCAATGATTCACTTAACAACTATGGCAAGAAGGGTTGACAGAAAGAGAAAAACTCATTTAATGACAGAAATTTTAGGCTCAACTATGGCCATAGGTTGAGGACTACTTGTATTTCCTGCATTAATGGTGAAATGCGCAACTGGATGCTGTTTGGATAGAAATAAAATTTCCACTGTTTTTCACAATTGACAATCCTCATTTGAGAATTATAAACAAAGATTTTTTTATAGTTATGAAATAGTTATTAATACTTCCTATCAATTATCAACAACGTTCCATGCGCCATTGGTGTTTAGTCATGCCGTCCACAAGACCACGGAGATGTCTTTGGGCAGTGCTGGCTCTTCGGCTTTGAAACGGAGATGAGCACCGCCCCCTAGAGTTGGGAAGAACTAGCACATATGTGTGAGGGAAACCTTTACCTTTATCATTGTCAATTAAGCTTTTAATCCATTTGAGCAATTGCAAGAGAAAATGTGAATTTTGTCCTGGTACTTCATACACTGTGTTGATGACACATATATTTAGGGACTGAAAGGACAAAAATTGAATGAAATCATAAACACACGTTAATCTATTCTATGTATAGAATAGCCCTTACAGTTCATTGGTGCAATTGGCAGGCTTGTCCATTCTATGTCCTTCTTTAAGTAATTTGAAAAGCTCTTCCACTGGAATTCCTGGGTATGGTGACCCACCTAAAGTGAAGATCTCCCACATTAGGACACCAAACGACCACCTGAAAAAAATAAAAAAGGGAATAAAGGATGTATTAATCAGATCAGTGCAGAATCTTATCCTATAATTAAGTCTCCACGTGTCATCAAACATGCAGTATATCCTGAACATACTAAATTTAGAAATAAATTGGAACCCAAAAAAATGCAGAATGCATAATGGTCGTATAATAATGTAATATGTAATCCAGCCTAAATCAATAAATAAATTGCAATAAATGTTCCTAAATCCTGCAAAATTCCTTACAGTTGAAAATTAAAAGAGATACAATTTTAAAAACCCCAAAGGAATTGTTTTGTTGAGATTGGTTCAAGATATTAAACTGTTCAGATGTTTTTTTATCATGATATAAAGACAATGTAAGACATTCTTCTGCCTAAATGAAACCCAGGGCAGATTTTTTTGTAACCCAGACTCATAAACTTCATTCTTGGGGGATTGTTGAGAAAGGGGTGGCCTTCCAGCTCCAGGAAGATAAAATTCATAATCAGGTTCCCATTTTTATTGGGGTTTCTTCTGGAGTATGGTATGGTAGTGAGATTGGTCACCTTCATAGATTACCTTCATGGATTACCTGACATTCTTGATGATACTGTGTTATCAACTGTGGTATCTTTCTGAGTGGTCTTGAGTGCACTATTTATTTCATAGTTTTGACTTGGGTGGCGTCGCTATGCTCATATAATACAATTAGTATCCTTGAACATTATCTAAATGTAAGCTAAATTTAATGGATGAGTATGGGCGAGACAGAATAAATTGAAATTAGATTAAGAAAGAATGGGTTTGCAGATTGAAAGTGCTCCTTGATTTCTGTCCCTGGATTTAAGGTGTCAATTGTGATGAGGAATATGTTTACCTAAGTAAAGCTAATAGGCTAAAAGAAGCTCTTTCTGAGCTGGTAGGGCCAGAAGGCTAACTATATCTAGCTAACAAGCCAACTCAACCATTGCAGTCTATTTTACATGAGGCTATTCCTGAAAAGTATCTGTAAATTGCAACTGGTAAAAAATTCTGGAGACAGATTGTCATCCAGGGCAAGGACAAATATCACATTATGTCTACCTTGAAAAATCCTGCCAGTTATCTCTAAGAATGTAAGACGTTGATAGTGAATTTAAAGACCAAATGTCTTGGGAATTGGATTATCTGCCATTTTTATTATGGATTTGCCAGGTGACTTCAATGAATAGGAGAGCCATTTTTGAAGATGTTCCCAATGCCAGAAGCTCATCTGTCTAGAGCATGGGAGAAGGCTGTCTCCAGTAGAATTCCAATATTATGGAATATATCCATATGTTCACCTTTCCTTCCATTCAGGAAAGGAAAATGTTTTTGTTATTTTAAGCTATTGTTAAAGTTTCCATGAACAGAAAGATAGGATATAAGCTTAATAATAATAATATGAAAAATATGACCATGCTTGAAAAGAATAATTAGTTATATGGATCAGATACATAGGCTATTGATTCATTCCATAATTCTTTTGACAATCCTTAGATAAATATATAAAAGTACTATTTTTTGAGAAATGTCATCTTGTACTGCACCATTCAATATATAGGAAGCCACAAATTACTTAGTTGAGAATATGCTGCAAGACAAATAATTTAAAATAATGCTTGGGCAGTGTGCATTTCTAAAAAGTGATTTAGTGGAATAAATCTGTATCTCTGAGAAGAAGTCAGAGATTTATATGCTCTGAAGCTAACTAGATTAGTAACAGAACAATGTCTAAGGCCATTTTTTAAAAAAAGTGGGGAGGGGAATGAAACAGCAATCAAGTTTCAAAAAAACCAGGCCGGGGAAACTTACTTAGAATAATATTGCTGAAAGAAAGACTTCACACATGAAATTGAAAATATTCATTGTTTTCTTTGGCTTTTCACTCTAATGGGGTAAGGGGGGGAGGCCTTTTCTTATTAAAGAGAGAGAGAGAAAAAACCTCACTAAATTTCCTCTAGTATAAATAAGTCCAAATTATGCCACAGAAAGTAATTTCCCATGATGGTCCAAAGGTTGAAAGGAAAAATTATACGAGATATAATTCAATCGGTTTAATATGTGTTTTATTATATATAATTCCCTTTCTTTGGAGGAAGCTGTAAAGTCATTTGAAAAAGATAAAAGAAGGTTATAAGATAAAATTACTTACACATCACTTTGATGTGTGTAAACTCTATCAAATAGCGCTTCTGGTGCCATCCACTTTACAGGCAGTCGACCCTAGGCATTGAATAAGAAAGGAAAGATTAAGAAATGTGTTAACAAATAGTGCGCACATGATGAATGTCGACAGGTTGGCAAAGATTAAACTACACAAAAAAGAAGGGAGATGCCAAAGCAACTTTGTATGCCTAACATACGACAATAAAGTCTCTCTTTACAAAGATTTTGTGACTCATTCATAGTTGTGCACAGGGATATAAAGTATTCGCGTCTGAAGCAGACAATACAACTTCATATTCAACAGCAGCTACAAAATATCTGCATCTTTTCTGGGTTGCCTTGTATAGATAGGTGGGCTCAGGAATATATATTTCTGAGTCCAGGAGGTGTTATGGAGGTGATAACAGGATATCAGGAAACAGGACAACTCCTTTATGGAGCGAGGACAGGTACAGAGAAAGTGCTTGTGCTGGATCCAACATACTTTTGCCAGCTTTGGATCTGAGCACTGCACATCCTTAACTTATAATTGGTAACTTCTATGAACCTAGAATTCAACACTAAAACATCCAGGGTTGAAAAGAAGAGAAGATAGAAGCTCATTATCTTTTATCTTGTGTAAACTTTCCAAAGAATTCATACAAGGATTTCATTTGACCATGTAGCCTGCAGGCATTTGCAAATGCCTTTTCAATGGCAAAATCTTCTCTACTTAAATTATTTAAATTAAAAAATATCCTGGAAGGCCTCAGATCTAACCAATGGCACTAATTTCCACTCACAACAGTTCTAGAACTGAAGGCAGTACCTAGATGGATAACCACCCACTCAATTCTGCTTTTTGGTCAATTATATAAAAAGATGAGACACAAATATGGCCAAAAATAAACAAGCATTTATCTTTTAGCAAGAGACAAAATGTAATGATTCAGGGTATCCATTCAGGGATTTGTCTAGAAAAGTACAGTAATTTGCTAATATTATTCATGCAGACAATTTTCATAGTGTCAACCTCTTCAGCTTTAGGAATGTAGCTTTAATCAAATATATCTTTTTTTAAAAAAAAAATCTTTATTGAATTTTTAGCAAAGAAAAAATGAACAAGCACACATACACAAACACATATATAATACAGAAAAAAAACACATATTAAAATTTGGCTAAATTCTTATATACATTCAACAATGGTCCTATTCACCTATTTCACTTTGTAATAAACATTATCTATTCTGTTTTAATCAAACCATTATATACATATGTTTACCTATCTTGTATTCTGTTACCTTATTTTCTTGCTTCGTTCCTCACATGGATAGAGGAACGTAATCAAATATACCTTTAAAAGGCCTCATATAAGTAGCTGTCTGTGATAAGGACAGCTTATCACATTCATAAAGCTAAAGAGGTTGACAGTATGAAAACTGTCTGTATGGACACTATATAAATTAACCAGGAGAATGAGAAGAGCACCAGCAAGATTTCGGGAAGCTCAATTGAAACATGACTAATCCAAGATATTTACAGAATTAAAATCAAATGTCATAAATTACATAAAGAATGTGTCCCACAAAATCATTCACTGAATGACCTCCACAAAGTAGCACAGCCATGTATGCATGGATGAGTCCCCAATTCTGTCCCTCTCAAAGAGACCCACAAACTGAGAATGAAAGAATGTTCGGCAGTTTTAACAGGCACCATAAAAAAGAGCCACTAAAATTAATCCTTTATAAAGCATCATGTAACATGTACTCTTTCTGGCTGTGTAAGCAGATAACCTTCCCTTCCTAGTAAAAAGGAGTTAGCAATCCTTGCACACTTGCCTATTATTTTCATTCTTTGATTAAATGTTAGGCTGCTGTACAAAAAGTCCATTAAGAATGCATTTGCCTTACTTAAATGCACTGGAAAAAGATAGTGGAGCAAGTGATAAGACTTCCATTCACTTACATTAGTAGTCTTTTTATAATAATCTATATTGTTGATGTCTCTGGCTAACCCAAAGTCAGCTATTTTCATGACATTATTTTCAGTAACCAAAACATTCCTCGCTGCTAAATCTCGATGGATGCACTGAAAAAGAATACAATAAAATGAGATATAAAGAAATGAGAAACCCATCTGTAACATGATTCTTAATTTCTTTTAAAAAAATATTGTTATTGCTTGAAATAGACACTTACACGAGACATTTACATCAATGTAAAAAAAGCACTTCAGGTAATTAAAATACAAGATATTCCTCATGATTCAAAAGGTTGAGGACCCACCAATTCATCATATACATTTATACTTTCTTTTTGCCCAACCCACCTACAAATAGTAATAAATAGACACTAACAAAATCTTACAGATAACTTTAATGAAGAATCTGGAGAGCGATATACTGAGAAAAGAACCCAGAATTCTTACTCAAGGCACAAAGGACGAAGCTCAAATTATCCCATGACCAGCAACGAGATGGATGGACCATTTTGTTTCCGCAGAGGTCTCCAACCTTGTCAACTTTAAGACTTGTGGACTTCAAACTCCCAGAATTCCCCAGCCAACAAACTGGCTGAGGAATTCTGGGAGTTGATGTCCACAAGTCTTTAAGTTGACAAGGTTGGAGACCTCTGCATTGGGAGACTTGAAAGAACAGGTTAGAAATCCAAAAGCAACTTGTTGGCATGTAATCCATCCATCCAGCAGAAGATAAATGTTAACGCTGCTGTTTCAGTTAGTGTTACTTATAATACCATGTTTCTCCAAATAGATGACCCACCTTGAAAAGAAGTCCTCTCACATTTTTGAGCACATATGATCAAATTAAGCCCCATCCACAAAACTAGCCCTAATTAAGTCTCGCCCACCCTGAAGATAAAGTGGAGGCTGGGGTGATGTGTGCGAGTGGTGGAAAGGGGATGCAGAAGTGGGCCACCACTGGGCTATTGCTGGCCGAGGCTGTTGGTGCCACCACCACGAGGTGAGTCAATAATTAGAACCGTCCCAAAAGAAGACCTAGCCAGGTGTCAAAAGAAAATATGAGCTAGCCTTCTTTTTGGAGAAACATGGTAATAATGGGACACAACCCCTTTCTGAGCATGTCTCCAGAATTTAAAGGCAAACAGCTGTACTTTCACTATATTTCTTACATTTACTGGTATTTTCAAATTCATAGTCATATATTAGTCAATTTATAAGATAGTATAACTATTAATTTTCAAAGGTACACTATCTAATGCCTCAAAATGGAAATTAATGTTTATATAATATTTATTGTGATAGGTTATAAGCTCCTGCAAATTCTAAAAGTAAATTGAAATTATTTTTAAAAGGATCTTTTAAGATTGTCAAAATTTTAATATAAAAACATTTTATTAAACAAATCTAACTTAAATATTATTCCAAGCTGGAAATGATACAGTCATTCAAATATACTATTTCACCTGTAAAACTGGACATATGGATTGGATTTATTATGAATACTAACAATGTTTTTCTAATTTTTTTATGTGGATTCCTTTTTGCCATTCTTACTCATCTACTTAGCAAGATTCCTTAACTGGCTATGATTAACTTTACAAATGTATCTATATATGTATACTGGACATCTATCTATATATATATTTAAAACTAAGTTGATGGAGTCTGTAAATAGAAAATATTGTTACATGGTTTTGTGATATAGTGATTCCCTTTTTATTAAAAATAATTTTGTTTATTAATTTTGTAGCTTTTTATAGCTCATCAGCTTTTAGAGTCTGTTTTTTATTACTTACTGATAGTTTTGAAATTAACACAGAACAGTAGAAATGAATATTGTTTTATGTTATGATCCCAAAAGAAAAAAGATTCTAAAAAATCTGAAGGTATTTTATACAATATTCTGAAGGAACACTTTCCCTTTTCATATCTATAACAAGAATTTTATCACCTGAAATCTTGAAAAGGAGATCTATTTAAAGATCCAACTCTGAAAAAAATGCAATTAATTTCCCATTTTATTTGGAAATGCATCTGAAATGGCAGCATTATGTGGTCATGAGCAGGTCATAACATCATTGGCAAGCTGTTTATGTTTAACTGGGCAATAGTCACTAGATTGGCATGGAGTATTTCAAAGCAATAATAATAATTATTATTATTTTAGAATTCTGGATTTTAACTGCATAAATGACAGAACATGTAGGAAGCCCATTCTTTCTCATAAGTTAATGAGAATAATTACACTAAAATTTAATATTAAGTCTGATGCATTTTTACAATTTGTACTAACTGTCCTGCAATACGAAAAGTGGAATTTAATCTCTTTAATAGTTAGGATTCACCTAGTTTATCAATACCTTTCTCATCTCTTCTAATGTTATAACAGGTTTAAGGGGGAAATTTATATAGTTCTTCATTCAGTATTATTAAAGTTGTTTATCCCTCATGTGATAGATATATCAACATACATAAATTATATGCATATTTTCCATCACTTTTTAGCCTATTAAGCACGGAATTATAATATTTTGTTTACAGACCTGATTATCCATAAAACTTAATTATTGCTTAAATGGAAAGATCAGGTTAACTTGAAAACCATCACAGATCCACTGTTGGACCCCTTGAAATTTGCATACTGAGCAAATAGATCAACAGATGGCTCTGCACTACATCCTACAACATCTGGAATCTCCAAAGACCTACACAAGGGTTATCTTTGTAGACTTTAGTTTAGCATTCTATACCATCATTCCAGACACTCTTCTAATTAAGCTAAACCACCTAGAGGTACCTGAACACCCTTGTAAATGGATCATAAGCTTCCTAACTAAAGGAAGCAGAAGGTGAAGCTAAGTGGAATCACATTAGATACCTGTACAATTAGCACAGGAGGACTCCAAGGCTGTGTGCTCTCCCCACTTCTCTCTGTATATCAATGACTGCATCTCTAACAATCCATCCATTAAACTACTGAAGTTCACAGATGTCACAACAGTTGTCAGTCTCATTCGAGACAATGATGAATCTGCATACAGATGGGAGGGTGAACACCTTACCTCTTGAAACAATCTAGAACTGAATACACTCAAAACCCTAGAAATGGTGGTAGACCCTACCATACTTCCATCTCTTACAATACTAGACAACACAGTATCCACAATGGAGACATTCAAATTCGCAAGATCTAAAATGGACAGCTAACATCAAAAACTTCATCAAAAAAGCAAACAAAGAATGTTCTTTCTGTGCCAACTCAGAAAGCTCAAACTGCTCAAGGAGTTGCTGATACAGTTCTACAGAGGAATTATTGAGTCTGTCATCTGCACCTCTATAATCATCTGGTTTGGTTCTGCAACCCAACAAGACAGACATAGACTTCAGAGAATAATTAGAACCACAGAAAAAGCAATTGCTACCAATCTGCCTTCCATTGAGGACCTGTATACTGCACGACTTAAAAAGAGGGCTGTGAAAATATCTACAGACCTCTCGCATCCTGGACATAAACTATTCTATTCTATTCTATAAGAATATAGCAGTGAATCTTAGAATTACATTTTTTCAGATTCTAAATGGAAATTAACCATTCATTTAGTCATAGAATGCTACCATTATTTGTGGTCTTACATATTTGAAACTTGAAACAGAAATAAGTAGCATCTTTTTATGTTCAAGTTCAAAGTTAAAGTTCAAAGTCTTTATTATACATCATGCATACAACAAAATGCAGGTTCCTTGGGGAACAGGTGTTAGAAAAAGCTATTTTTAAAATTTTTCCTTATTGCTCTTCAGATACGCAATCATTTACCTTGAAATTATTTATAAATTTATATTAAAATACATTTCTTTATAAACTTAGATATGAGCATTGAGCTGATTTATCCTCTGGCCAAAGCATGTATGAACAGGGGGCTGCAATCTAAATTCCACATCTATAATTTATTTATTTAGTGGTTTTAGTGGCCCATCTTACTTACATGTATAAACAGGATGTCTTATGTTGGCAAGTGGACAAATATGTTTTTCACCAAATTTTGGCTCTCTTGCCAATGGTTATTGGCCCTCATTTCTCTGCATAAGTAAATGCAGAGGAAGAGTCAGTTTACCGAAACTGTATCTTTCATGTCTACTGAAACCAAGCTGTATCGTTCATGTCTAGATACTGTTGTCAAAGTATCTAGACTTCTATTTTTGGAAGATAAATTTATTAAAGAGAGCCAATTTGATATAGTGGTTCAGGTAGCATGCTAGAAACCAGAAGACTATATGAAAGCTATCTTTTGGCATATGATTCTTTCTCTCTCACTCTAGGAAGCAGGCAATGGCAAACAACTTCTGAAATATTTCTAATATTTTTGGGGACGAGAGGAAAGTATGAATATTCCTATCTGTTAGAAAAATGGGCATGTTTTTGAAATAACATTGGGTTGCTAAATGTCCAAAAATACAGAGAGATCCTAATTTATGAACTACCAGCCTGACTGGTGTTTAATTCTCATTTTGAAGGTTTATACACCATGACTAGGTTCTCATAGACCTATTGCAACCAAGTAAATGTAATCAGTTGTTTTGTTACATATATGTACATATGTTTTGTATAAGTAAACGCTGGGACTCTTTTGTATCATATGCTGATCTTATTCTTTAAATGTAAAAGATTACTCTTTCAGGCTGGAAAACAACATACTTACATGACAATACCAAACTGCAATGAAAAACTACCTTTTGTGATGCTAAATATTCCATCCCTCTTGCCAACTGGTATGTACATGAGACCAAGTCTTTGAATGTCATCTGCTCTTCAGGCACCCTGTTAATATCAAATGAATATTCCATTCCTGGGGGACGCCGGGCTCGCAAGTATTCTCGCAAATTCCCTTTGGAAGCATATTCAACAAGCACATATAGAGGCCCTTTAAAATAAGCAAATGCACAGCATGATGAGATATTGTTGCGATTCATACTCAGAATATAAATTCAACATATCCATAATATGACCACCCCAACATACACAGAAAAGGCAAATCAGTTCTATTAAGAAAATATTTTTTTTGGGTGCTTCACTCTTATATCATCTAGATCACAGGGGTCAAACTCATGCTGTCACGTTGCAGCAGTAGTGAAATCCACATTTTTTTACTACCAGTTCTGTGGGTATGGCAGGTGAAGGTTACTGCAAAATCTCACCCTACTCTGGGGCCAGCCAGAGGTGGTATTTGCCGGTTCTCTAAACTGCTCAAAATTTCCGCTATTGGTTCTTCAGAACCTGCTGGAACCTGTCAGAACCTGCTGGATTTCACCCCCGTCTTGCAGTCACATGACATGTCGTGACTTTTGTGGGTGTGGGGTGGGTGTGGTCTGCATGTTAACAAATCTGGCCCATGGGCCACCATTTTGACACCTTGATGATGCATATACATAGCGAAAGATATACGGTAGATTGATCATTAGGATTCAAATGTTATTGAAAAATTTGGGGGGAAATAGAATCCTTGCATTTTCTTCTCATAGAAAGTAAATTTAATATATTAGAAAATGGATTTAAAAGCAAAGTGAAGCAAAACTATTCCCCTGCATTTCTTTTTTCTCTCTCTTCAATAAGAGACAGTCTCTATGCAATTGTCCATACTAATTGTACAGTTTAGCATTTCACATAAGTACTATGCTTGAAAACTAGAAAACTAGAATAGGAAAATCCATCAATGGAGTGAGTGCAGTTAATAACTTTTCCAACATCTGGGTTGGAGGGAATTACAGTGCAAAGGTAGGAAAAGAAGGGTGGAGAGATTTAATAATATTCCTAATACAGTAATACAGGTATACGGCAGAATTAATGATGTGGAAAGCGACATCAATGTCCAAGCACACTATTTCTGAGTTATGTTTTATTTTTCAAGTGAAGTACAAGTGTGCTATTAATCAGAGTGCTTCTATTGCCTGTCAGACTGCAATTTTTATTTAGCTTGTGTGGAATGAGAAAAAAAAGTTGCATGTTGCACAATAAAAATGACATTGTTTTAGATAACGTTTAGGTTGAAAGATTGAAATGACACTCACCATCCTGAGTGCATGCTCCCAGAAGATTGATGATGTTTTTGTGTTTCCCAATCATCTTCATCATCTCCATCTCAGACACCAGGTCAGACAAATCTTTCTCTGTGGCATCGTCTTTGCAAGACAGAAAAGTGCCATATAGTTTTAAACCATGTACAAACTCAACCCACTTTTCCATTAACTGATCTATTGAACAGATCATCCAGCTGTAAAATGGCAGTTCTAGACCAAATCTTTGCTCCTTGCATTGATTTATACTGGCCAACCTCTTAGATGGGCTAAAAGTAGCTTGTTTCCTTCCCAAGGAAATCAGACTATGGTCTATTAGATATTCTTCCTCCTTTGGTTTGTTTTTGCTACGAGATCCAGGAGGGAAATCCAAACAATATTTCTGATCTTTCACCTTATAAAGAGAGACCAGGTATACATTTAGATTACAAGAAGCTGGCTGTTTATCTATTTGACTGCATAATAGCAGAATAAGACATATATGCACTTCTATGAGCGATAAGGTATGAACTGTATTAAATTGGAGTAACTTCTTGTAAAGTTGCCTTGGCTTTGAAAAGATCTCCTTTACTGTATGTCTTATTTTTATATATCTAATCAGAAGTAAACCCAAGTGAGATCAGGGAAACTGTGGATAAGATTTAGTGGTGGGTTTCAAAATGTTTTACTACCAGTTCTGTGGGCATGGCTTGGTGGGTATGGCAGGGGAAGGATACTGTAAAATCTCCATTCCCATACCACTCCAGGGGAAGATTATTGCAAAATCCCCATTTTGTTCCAATCAGCTGGGACTTTGGAGGCAGAGAATGGATGTAGATGGAGCCAGTCATAATTTTTACTACCGATTCTCCAAACTACTCAAAATTTCCGCTACTGGTTCTCCAGAACTGGTCAGAACCTGCTGAAACCCACCTCTGATGGGATCATAATCTTGGTTTTATACAAGAAACATAACAACTATGAGCAACAAATCCATTTTATTATCTCCAGTGTTTAAAGATTTGTATTAGCATATATACCCCTCCCCTCAAACACACTGTTTTATAAGACTTGTATCTGAGGAAGTATGGGCCAATCACCCATTTTTGTACATGTTAGTCATTTGTCAGTAAAGCTTCACATATATTAAAATGAAGTCTCAGTATCTCTCATCACAACACTTTCTTACGTGCTTTCTTTATCAACTTTTGTACTTTTTTGTTTCTTTGTTTCAAAAAGTGTTGGATGATGTTCAAAAATGAATTAATGTTCAATAAATGACCGCATACAGCAATGTGATTAATCAGCCATGAACGTTTTTTGCTTTGTTTGTAATTTTTGTGTCCGTGCCTTTGAATTAGTCCCTAAAATTTTCTTGGTAGCAATTTTCAGAAGTGGTTTGTCATTGCTTTCTTCCCAAGGCTGAAATACAGTGACTGGCCAATGGTCACTCAGCTAACTTTGTGCCTAAGGCCAGACTAGAACTCACTGTCTCCTGCTTTCCAGCTTGATTACTAAACAAATAGGGTCTTTTTGTAAATGGCCTCTACTAAAATTAAATACAATGCCAAATATACTGATTTAGTAGAAAAACTGCTAAAACCCACAGTGAATGAAATGAATTTTGGGCTCCTTCACTTTATGAGTTCAGAGCCCACGAGATCAAGAAACATGATTTGCAGAACTTGTGACTTGATTCCTTACCTTTCAGCATTTTCACTGCAACAGTAACCGCTTCTTTGGGCCTCTCTTTGTCGATGCCCATTGCTTCTGCCATGACAACTTGACCAAAGCATCCTTCCCCAAGTGGCTTCCCTAGCGTCAACCTGGGATGTAAATCAAGGATTAGCATAAAGCATCTGATGAACAGTTGAAATCGGTGAAATACAAGAGTGTAACATAAAAGAACCTTTCAGCAAATTGCTTTGACTTGGACATCTCTCACAAAGAACTAACAAGGGTATTAAAATACATCCAGACGTTTGAGCACGTTCCTCCATTCAGCTTTTGAAGTACGGATTCTGCGTGTAATTAATACTTACTGGCAACACTTTCTCATACACTTGGAAGTACCAAAACAGGATTTTATAACTTGTTTGAATTCTGAAACATGGTCACTGTGATTCTATATCTTAAAAACACAGAACATTTTGTCCCAAGGTCAGGAATATAACTATGGGTTATAGAATGCCAACAGATCAAATGGCTATTCAAAGCTTACAACTTTTTTTTATATTCTTCTGGAATGGACCATAATATCTACTGTCGGTATGTTTTCCAATCAGTGTGAATGCACAATGTTTTCTTTCATATAAAATTAAATGTCCAGGCCACAAAACCACAGTTATAGTACATGTTCTTTGAAAAATAAAGTCTTAACTGAAAAAGCTTTTAATTCAATCATTTTAATATTAATGAATACTTTAATATATCTGTTATGAAAATGTCTGGTACTTCAACAATAGACAAAGACTATAAAGGGTTGTGTGCTTAGCTGAGATCATGCTGTGCTCATTCTGAAACTAAAATTGAATTTAAGATCTTGGCAGAAAGCAAACATTTGCATTGGAAAATGACTAATTTATGTGTTCTTGTGCTTCTTATATGAGTTTTAACAATGTTGTCTTTGTGAGCCTACAGCCCCCCAATCTAATAAACCTGGGGTTTAAAGAGCTTCTTTCATTACAAATCTGGTCCACCAGCATTTATGCTGAATGCTGTTTTAAGTGTTTAATGCGTTAAGATTTTCCGCATTAAGGTTTCCCCTTAGGGAAAGGATGACAGAGTTATGCATACAACCCCCACTGTTGACTAGAACCTTGCAGGTGGCAACTGAAATGTATGGCACTTGCTTTCATTCACCTAATTATGACTATTTCCATAAATATATATGAAATGTCAAAAAGCAAACTGTTCAGGGATACATTTTAAAAATAAGTTGTTTGAAGTCTTTTTAAAAAAATGAGGTGGATTTAAAAAACTGAATTACATGCATCCAAAAGGTTGAACTTTGGTTAAGAATGAGGGCCAACCAGGGTTTGGTTTGAGATCAGGACCATGTTTTCTTCATCTATACAATAAAACATAAAAAGGGGAGTAATCCCTGTATACCACGACCAGTTTATAGCCCTGCTTTGTTATAGCATTGGTAAATATGTAAAATTCTTCTTGATGAGGGATGCCAGAACTGAAAGACCGAAATATTGTTTTCTTTCATAATTACTTACTTATCTCTTGGGAATTCCCATTTTGGGTCTTCTGGTAGTTCATATTCCGAAACTCCAGCCAACATGGGAGCATCAGCATTGGAAGAAAGACGGGTAGTAATTCTCACCAATGGTGTGTTGGAATTCATAGAAGAGCTTGATTCTGCAGACACCTGTTATTTGAATACAAGATGCAAAAAGGAGATGTAATTTGGGCCCAACTGTTGCAAACTGGCACTAGAAAAGAGGACAGCCAGCTCACAGGTACTAATCAGTTTCTGAGAGGGAGTAGATGCACTACTCAGAATTGTAATGTCCTGGTGGGAATCTTACTATTAAAACACTTCTTTTAATTAACTTTGTATTAAATTAATTATAGACCCAGACTTCCTTTAATGAATTCAGAGTGGATATTTATATTATTTACTAACTATGTTTGGGACAATCTTTCGTCCTTTTTGTCCCGAAACATGTTTTTAA
>JANHFP010002147.1:289440-300272 GCA_032468135.1 Calamaria suluensis | reverse complement strand
ACCCCCCCCCACGCTTCCCCCACTTTTGGCACGAGATGGCACAGTGGGCCTGGTAGGACCATTTTTAACTCTTCGCTGGCTCCAGAGCTTCTCTAGGAGTCTGGGGAGGCAAAAATGGGCTTCTCCACCCTGTGGAGACCCTCTGGAGGCCAGAAATAGCCTGTTTCCTGACTTCTGGTGGGCCCCAAAGGCCTGAAAATCTATGCTTGTGTGCCCACCTATATAGCTCTGCGTGCCACCTATGGCACCCGTGCCATAGGTTCGCCATCACGGTTCTATGACATCCTTATAAAAAGCAGCAGGGTGAGAAGAAGACAGGGGATTGTGTGATCTTCTCTTTCCAGCATATTTGTTGGCTTTACATTCGGCAACATGCCTTGAACAGAATGGAGTAAATTTCATTATTCTGACTCAGTTCTTTCTCCAATGGTTTCCGAGTCTTCTTTCAAAGTGGAATGTTCTTTTATCATTTAAATAAATAAGTTTACAACAGAAACAAGAATGTGTGGCACAGGCCATCAGCTTCTTGCTGACATAAACAGGATCCAGACACAGAATGGAGACAATTAATACATTTTTATATAATCTTTGCATACACATATACACACGTAAGCTTCCAAAAAGCTAATTGAATTATTGTTAACTATTTCCAGAGTACAAATCAAGACAAGATTTTTTTGTGTTGTAAAATATGCAGAAAGTTAACTAAGTTAAATATAGTCATAATGAAAAAAAATTATAAAGCAGCCAGCAGTACTAGAAACTCTAGGACTTTTAAACTTTTGATTTAATTTATATTTTACATAAAGGTATTTTTACAAGAGAGCCAGTGTATTCTAATGTTTAAGGCAACAAGCTAGAAACCAGGAGTCTGTGAATTCTATTCCCACCTTGGGCATGAAAGCTATCTTGGTGACTTTGGGCCAACCAATGAATCAATATTTGGTTGATCTGAAAAAAAAAGGGGGGGGGACCCTGCACATACAGTGGTACCTAGGTACTCATTCTTAATAGGTTCCAGTAGGCATGATTAGTACCAAAAAGGATAAGTAACAAACAATTTTTCCCATAAGGAATAATGTAGTGAGTTCCAAGGAAGCCAACGTCTAGCTTATGTGTTGAGTACCAAACAAATGGTGAGTACCAGGGCAAAATTTTTACACCAAAATATGTTGAGCATCAAATTTGATGAATTTCAAAACAGTTGAGTACTAAGGTACCACTGGATGGGAAAACGCTAGGAAGAAGACATTTTACAAAATAATAAAACTGGAAGGGGAAATCAAGGGTGGTTCATTGTTAGTTGTTTAATGCATTTTGAGAGTGGCCTACAGATTCAAATTTTTCTCCAGACTTGATCCTTCAATTTGTCCAGTTTACAAGTTAAGAGCAGAGAGGGATGGCTAGTTCTGATGTTACAATAAATATGGGAATTGGATCAAGCCATGGGATCATACAGCACTACCTTCCTGGTATACCGATTAAAAACTTCTGGGAAGAAGTAGGGGGGTTCCTACCTCTTGGGATTTTTCAAAGAAAAAGTTGATATTCTGTGTATAAGTGAAATATACATAATAGGTATTTGAATCCTAATTTAATTTGGGACTCTGGTTGAACAGAAAGTTTGATATAAATCAAGTAAATAAATAAGCAAATATATTACTGTTTTGCTTCACCAGTTGAGAAAACACAATTTATAATATCATTTGGCATACTTAAGAGTATAATTCCTCAAAAGAAAAACTTAGTGGAATTTACTTACAGCTAAAGTCTCACCACAGCTGCAGCCTTACAACTTTAGTACACCACTATACATATATGCCTACTTGCAAAATAGGCTTCACTGAGTTCAGAAGAATGAATTCCACTGAAGTATATAAAGTATGAAACCTGGTTCATTCCCTATACGTTTACTATTCCAATTACCCTGGCTACAAACCATACCAAATACAATCAACTATCTTTTATACCGTACTTGGATTATGTTTTGAGTGTGTAGCCTTTTCTTACAAAGGAGTATGTATATGTCTCTCTCTCTCTCTCTCTCTCTCTCTCTCTCTCTCTCTCTCTCTCTGTATTCTTCCTACCCCAGGTGTCACAGATATTTCTAATTTTTTGAATTTGTCTTTATAAAAATGGGGAGAGGGTGGTGGTGGACATGTTTGAATTTTTTTCAAACAGCCATAGCTTGCTTGGCTATTTATTTTAGTCAAAAGGATGTGGTAATGGTAAGAAATATTTTTTTTACCCATGGCTTGGCCTCTCAGCACATCACAGATGATTAATAGGCCTCTGAGACACCACAGGCTAACAGATATTTTAGAAGGCTAGTGTTCTGAATGTGCCAGATTTCAAATTCTTAGCTAGTGCTATAGTATTCTGGGCAATTTGTCAAACTGAGGTCCACACATTTTTATTGAGGTTACCCGGAAATTATCACCAGAGTTGCAAACTCTGAAGAAAGGCAGTCTTTATTTTTGTGTGAAGCTCCTAGACACCTTTAAAATCCCATACAACTGTACTACACATTGCTCCCTCCAGGTTTGCTATTATTTTTGTGTTACGATTTTAACAGAGGTGGGAACAGAGATAAAGATGCTGAGCTTGTCAGCTGGAATGCTGAGAGCCCGGTTTTGAGAACAGAGCGCTGTGCGATGGAATGAGCTCCCTTTATTTGCCCCTACTTCTAGCAGCTCAAAAGCATGCAAATGCAAGTAGATGCAAGTAGATAAATAGGTACCATTTTGGTGGGAAAGGAACAGCATTCCATGTGCCTCAGTGTATAATCACACTGGCCATATGACTATGCAAATATCTTCAGACAATGCTGACCCTGTCATCTAAGAAACAGAGATGAGCACTGCCCCATGGAGTTGGATATGACTGGAAAGGAGAAATGTTTATCTGTTGTAAGAGGGGGGGGGAGGAGGAGGAGGAGGAGGAGGAAGGTGTCTGTAGAGAGACAGTCAGAAGCCTTTTTGCATGCTGTCTGTGTATAGATTAAAAACTCTGGTTGTAGTCTAGCTGTGAAGGCATCTGAAATTATTCTCCTTCTTGGTGGTTTGCATCAAGACCACCAAGAAGGAGAATAATTCTTTGAATTTGCTGTCACCCAAATAGGTGAGAAATAATATTCTGGCTAGAACAAGAGAAGAAACCCACAGTGTGTTCTGTTTATGGCTTTTGTTTGGAACCGCATTCAAGGCTAACCATATTAGGGTTGCCCTGTCATCCAAACACTAATTAAGAGAGGCCTTAATACTTTTTATTTATTATGGAACAATAACAATCATTTGGGTAATAATCATTTGTGTAAAATTTGGCTGTTCAGTTCCTAGGAAAGATGGAGTGATCAGACTGTTTCCAGTTTCTGCACATGGTCCCATTTTTCTGTGTTCATCTCTCATTTTCTTCCAATTCTCATTTTAAAAAAGGTTCATTTAACATTTGTAACCACAGACTGTGCATTTCTAAATATATTTTATGTCAAAGTACACACTTCTAAGCATATTTTACTCTAAATGTGCATTCGGTACAGTCTTTTAGTAGATTTTCCATGCCAAAAACTCCATCACAAAATTTGGAGACGCATAAAATCCAAACAATTATTGAGTTCCCATCCACAGATTTGTCTGAGGGTGCAGATGCGCTTGGCTTGATTTGAACTGTGGACTGGATTAAATCCTCAAGTATCCCTATTTATCACAGAACTATGACTGGCTGTGGTTTAATAACACTACAAGTCATGATAAAGATGAAACTACCACTGTTATTTTCAAAATAATAGGCAAAAGAAGCATGTTATGTATTTCACAGTATATTAAAAAAATGACCACAAATTGTAAGCTTGCAACATTACTCCGCCTTCAGATAGAAAAATAATTTTATACATAAATAATTCTAAAAAACGCTTAAAACTTTTCCCCCCAAAATAAAAGCTAAAACCTGGTTTCCCTACTATGCCTCCACCAAGTTAGTTCAGGATTTACAGACTGTTATCTCCAACAAGAACCACAACAGCTTGCAAATATTCCACATCAAATTACAAAATATAACCAAAATGGGAATAAGGGGACTCATTTCATTTAGAACACTTGATAATGTTTTAATACATAGCTGGAACCATGCATTGCATAAACTCCTGGGAACATGTAAAATCTGACTTCTGAACAGGGGTGATGAGATGGCAGCTAACCAGATCTACTTGAAATGGTAGCTATACATACTCCACAGAATATAAACCTAAAGTCACGGAGAGTTCCATCCAGCTAAAACACAACATTTTGGAGGAGTGCAAGATTTATCTGCCTTAATTTAATTTGCCAAATATTGACAAAAGCACTTGTTTCGCTACCTTTGATCATTAATGCTGCAAAACAATCTTTCACTTTAGCCTGTTCAAGCCGTATCCTTTGGTTAAACTGAGAATGATTCTTCCTGTTATGGAGGACCGTCTACAGTTTAATGCTCCCAGAATTAAATTAAACAACAACAAATTAAATTGATCCAGAGGACAGTGAGGATGTTGCTTCTGTCTTTCAAGCATAGAAATTTGCAAGAGACTTAAGAGGAGAACTATGTCCACACAGACTTGGCAGTCACCTGAAGATTAGAAAACAAGAAAAACACCAAGCTGCAGTACAATACATTTGTTATCTCAAGAAACAGACTTGACATCTTTACACTGAACCACAATGGTTGTCAATTGAGGAATCCATCCATCCATCCATCCATCCATCCATCCATCTATCTATCTATCTATGGACATAGTTTGTCTCTAGGGTTTGTTGCAAAGTCCTATGCTTCCAATGACAAAAAGCAACATCATTGCAGTCTCATAGCTGTGCACCATTTTTGAGCTGTCGTTTGGATCAATTTCATGACTGCTCTAGGCCTTTTGCAGTTAAAGTCCCATAAGAGCACCATGCCCACTCTCAAGCCGTAAATCTGGCCAATATAATTTCACAGCACCATCTATTTCCCAAGTAGTGAAGAGTAGTAATTTGAGTGTTGTACAAGAGCTTGGAAAACTCTGAGCTCAATTTCCCTGCTGAGCTTTGAATTTTTCTCTGCTTGCCCTCATGCGCCGGCTGTACTAGGTTGAAAGAGAGGCTGTGTGAACAGCAGGGAATAGTCCAATGAAAGATACTCTGAACTCTTTTTGAAAAAGGAGTGCAATATGATGAGAAGCCAATTTGGGCATGCCTACCTCGGCTTAATGAGTAGAGTTAGGTGCAAACTCTTTGCCTGACCTTAGTCTTCCCCTTTTTCCTTCTCGGATATTGTACATGACAAGCAGTACAGAGAATTTTTTAAATCAGCAAAGAACATGTAAGACATTTTCAGTTAACCAGGTTTTTTTTGGAAGAGGCGAGCTATTAAGCTGAAATAGGTGCATTCAAATGGAGTTAGTGATACTGTTTCCACAGCAGGCTCAACTGGTGATGGGGTTTCCATGATCTATGGAAACATCAAGAAAGTAATTCTGGGGATGAAATAAGTCCTAAATTGCCCAAGTATGAAGAGGGATAACTTTACCATGTTGGTCATATTGTAAAAACACCTAAACCTGAACTTACTGCCAAACCCAGATAGCAGAGGACACATGTCCCAAATATCAATTGACTGCTGACACCTCTTACTGTCTGCTTAGCTGATGGGACAATGGCTAGTAACGTCAGGAAGTCTTGTCAGATCCTGGTTCAATAATTCATGGGATAATAAGCACTTCGTAGAAGTGCGTGGAGATTCCATGTTCCCTCAAATCGCAGTTCTTCATCCCTGGTAGTATGAGGGTAACTTGCTGGACCACCGATGGCGCAGAGGTTTAATTGCAATATTGAAGGTAAACTCTGCCCACAGCCTGGAGTTCGATCCTGATGGGGCTCAAAGTTGAGTCAGCCTTCCGTCCTTTTGAGGTTGGTAAAATAAGGATTGTTGGGAGCAAATAATGCTTCTACATTGTAACCCACTGGCCCAAGAAACTGCTCTAAAGTGCTACGGGGTGGTATATTACTTAAGGGGAAACAGGATTTTGGTGTCATTATGATACTCTTTCAACAGAGAAAGTTTGCTATCATTGAATGTAGAATACTTAAAATATGTAGCTGAATAAATAAAAGAAATTTAGGTTTCAGAAGTCAAACCATTCTGATTTATGATATGTGCAGAGAGAATCAGAAAAAACTAGGCCAAAATTTGCCAAAATGCATCAATAGAGCAGAGGGGAAACTAGATGGTAGTATAAAATAAAAGCTACCAAGAAAATCCACCAGGGACAAGATTGAACCAAGTGAGTGTAAGGTTGGGCGCTTTTGTTTGTGTAACATTCAACATATTTTTTTTGTAACAATCCTTATTTTTCAAAACTAATTTATACCACTACTCAACAGACATGCTTATAAAATGACAAATAGGTTTTATGTGTGTTGGGCACGCAAAGGGAAGCATTTTACTTATCTGCAAATATCAGTGTGCCTTGTATTTTCTTTTCCTCCCACACCACTTAACATGAGCAGCAAAGTAGGATGCTAACCTAAATAAAAATTAAGCATCTGACAAAACACCATCTAGAACATCAAAACTGCTGCTGCATTTAATTTCTCTGTGGTTCGCAACTCAAGACACATTTCTCAACTTCAGGAGGTTGGAGTCAAGGGAGATTAAGGCAGAGACAAAATAGGAGGTGCAGATGAGGCTTCCTAACTATGAAGATTTGAACAGGCCATCTCTTCTCAAATAAAAGGAAATTAATCTCTACCATTGCTCCAATTGAACCAGAATAAAACATATCTCTCAGTCTAAAGTGCACCCATAATCAAATCAAGTCACCATAAAATGCATACTAAAAAGGGCTTTCGATCTATGTACACATTACTATGTCAAAAGGAGGCATGCTCCTTTGTATCACAGGGACATCCAAGACTGCTGCATTAATGAGTCTGTCACCTGCATCTCCGTAACTGTCTGGTTCGGTTCTGCAACCCAACAAAACAGACAGACAGACTTCAGAGGATAACTAGAACTGCAGAAAAAACAATGGCTACCAACCTGCCTTCTATTGAGGACCTGTATTCTACACAAGTCAAAAAGAGGACTGTGAAAATATCTATAGACCCCTCGCATCCTAGATACAAACTGTTTCAACTCCTACTCTCAAAATGACGCTATAGAGCACTGCACACCAGAACAACCAGACACAAGAACTGTTCCTCCCCGAACAGCCACCACTCTGCTAGATAAATAATTTCCTCAACGCTGTCAAACTATTTATTAAGTCTGCACTACTATTAATCTTCTCATCGTTCCCATTCACCCATCTCCTTCCACCTATGAAACTTAGTTGCTTGTATCCATATGATTTATATTGACTGTTTCCTAATATGATTTGATTGCTTATCTGTACCCTGTGACTATCATTAAGTGTTGTACCTTATGATTCTGGACAAAAGTATCTTTTCTTTTATGTACACTGAGAGCGTTTGTACCCAGACTAATTCCTTGGTCAATAAAAATTCTATTTTATTCTATTCTATTCTGTTCTGTTCTGTTCTGTTCTGTTCTGTTCTGTTCTGTTCTATTCTAGCCAACTAATCTATCTGCTTCTATCAATGTAGCCATTCAAATTAAAGCACCCCAGAAAGTTGGTAGACTACCAGTCCTTGAGTGAATACATTATCTGAAAATAAACCCATCACTTCTCTGTATAATTTGTTCCACAATCAAGCTGTTCTTAGTTTGCTCTACCATTCAATTGAAATATGCCTTTCTATAACTTAAATTATTTTCTGTCCTGCACTTTGGAAGGCAAAGGGGCTGTTGATTTACTTACTTAGTGAAGATATTTCTCTTCTGACACAGGGGAAAAAAATAACTCTCAAGGTAAGGCCTTCCTTAAAAAAATGTATTTTCCAACAATTACAGTATGAAACAATGGAAGGTTTTGGAAGCTTGAACATCATACCAAAGGATTAACAAAGATCTAAAATAAAAAGGTACACATAGCAGAAATGGACACTGGTCGAGCGGCTATTTCAATTGAGTTTAATTCACCGCATTGTGATATTAGGCTTGAAACAAACAGGTTGACGCATGAAGTAAAGTTCCACTGAATTCATAAACTGTGGATTGGCGTTTCCTTTATTTCACGGCATGACCTCGGATAGCCGAAACCGGTTCTATAGAACCGGTAGTAAAACTGGCGGGAGGCTCTGCCCACCCACCCCGACGTCATCTTGGGTGATCTGCACACGTGCAGAAATGTATGTGCGTGCGTGCACATTCCCATTGCAAACTGGTAGTAAAAGTAAGTGGAAGCCACCCCTGTTACAGAAGCAAAGTTAAATTTGATCTGATTTAACTTAGGTGGAAATGAATTAAATACAGTAAATGCAACAATACCCTGAGCGTTCATTTTGGTTCATTTTTATCAAGGGCTTTTGGGAAGGACGCTTGTGGGCCCAAGAACATATCAGAGCAAGTTAATGTTCCTGGGCAACATGAATTGTAACTGAAGAGGTGGGATGGATGTGCTCATATAGTAGTCTCTCTTCTGATTGTCCTTGGTCAATGGTGTATATCCAAAGTGTGGCAAACAGAAACAAGGCAACAATGTGTAGAATTAATGTAAAGAAAACCTTGAGAAGGTTTTAATTCAGGTAAGATAATAACACTGAACCTAATTCAGGACAGGAATAACCCCCTCCCCAACCACACTGCTGCCTGATATATTGTCTGATTCTGTTCTCTCATATAAATGTCCTGGAGGAAAACTGGCTGTCTTTCTCCCTATAAATCCAGCACAATGGGCCTGCCTGCCTGTAGGAGCTGCTGTAATACAAACAATAGTTAAACTTGTGAATGACAAATGAAGAAAGTGCAAGGCAGTGAGAATGGATGTACATATCAGCTGGTGATTTATTTCCCCTCGTTTGCCATTGTTTTCCCTGGAGCAAATCAGCACATGTTGCCCTTGTTGATTCGAGGGAGGGAGAGGGAAGCAATTAAGATGTGCTGCCCCAGAATTCACCAAGGAGCCTGAGCACTTTGGCTCCCTGTCTCAGTTGGCTACCTGCCCGCGTGGAAGCAGACAGTGGTGGCCTGCCAGGAATAAGGCATCCCATCCCCTGAAAACTGATTACTGTGTAGGTCCGTGTGTGTGTGTGTGTGTGTGTGTGTGTGTGTGTGTGTGTTGCTTGCAGAACCTCCAACTCAAAAGACAGGCTCTAAACGATTCCATGCAATAGCTTGGACTCTTGATAGCTCAATAGCTTGAACTCAACTCATGAACAATTCCCCAAAAGAAAAGACCCTGCTTACTCTGGCTTTGTGATCTGCTGTGCTTTGCTGGCAGAGCAAGACCCACTGGGGGCACGACCTGGACCAGCACAGAATTTCTCAGGCCAGACCAAGCCTGTGCCACTTGCATTGCCAACGGAGCTCCCCAATGTTAACTCTTATGGTGCTTATTTTGCCTGCCTTCTTTCATCTCTTCTCTAGCAGGGCATCTCCCTTTGATCAAAGTGGAGCAGCTGCTGGGAGCAGACAGGGATCAATGTTTTTTTCTACTGGCTGGACTTGACTTGGTTTATTTAGAAACTTGCTTCTGCATTTGAGAAATTCTTGGTGACTTCATTACAGCACAAACAGCAGAGAGGGTTTGCTCAAGAGAGTCATTATTAGTAGGTAAACAGAACTCGCCCAGCCTTTGTTTGAGGTATGGCACAACAGCCATCAGGTGAGGAGATTTGTGCTTTATTGGAAACAGCAGAGGGTAATTTCTAGCTGGACAGAAATCCAGTCTTCTTTCTAGAGCACGTTGCTCCATCCATATGAGAAGCATGATTTTCATATAGTTTTCGAGATCAGGTGAACACTTCTTCTTATATCATAGCTTCTAATGGTCCTCAAAAGAGACCAGCGACATTTGATATTAATTGGCTTCAAAGCCGAATTCTCATTCTCTGATTATCCGTTCTCAGAGGTGAGAATTTGCCCAGATTTAGAAAGTAAGAAGGCAATGTAGACTCTCACATCCTTCCAACTGGAAATTCTCTGATTGTAGACTTAAAATTTGTACTTATGGAGCCAATCGGAAATAGTGTCTTGTTGTAGGACTTCAGAAAACATTCCCACACCCAGAGAAACAAAGTACATGTTTTCCTTTTGGCCTTGAATTGGACCTGCAGGATGTTGGGTATAAAAACCCATCTAAGATTTTCATAGGCTAGATATTAGCTATCACATTTATGCACATTATTTCAATGGTTTTCAACCTGTGGTCTTGGAACCCTGGAGGGCTGTGATGTCATCATAGTGGGTGTGGGAAGGCTTGAAGAAATGTTAAGATTTAAATCTTGAGATATGTCTTGGGGGATCCATGGTCACAAAAGGTATTTAAAGTGGTCGGTGGTAAAGAAAAGGTTGAGAACTATTGCATTAGTTTATTTAGAATATTTGTATGCTGGCTGCTCACTTAATTCCTCAAGATGGCTTAAGTAGTGCCTGTGTTATGTAGTAGTTAAGTAGTTATGTTCTCCTGCCTAGGAGTGAGGAAGCCCAGGTGCAGGTACTTCCTTAGCTTTGAACATTCACTGAGTGACACTGAGAGCCATTAATTTTCCCCTGCCCCAATATTCTTCCCCAATTGTTGTGGGAATGACAAGGAAACCTCTGAGTAAATTGCCTTTCACTCCTAAGGAATACATACATTAATAATGATGGTAATGGCGGACTTCCGTTTCCGGTCTGGCTGGTGAAAGGATCGTCGGAGCGAGCTCCTGCTCTGGCGACCAATCTCGGTGTCCTTGGTGGGCCCTTAGGGGCACAGGGGG
>JANHFP010002147.1:248278-258651 GCA_032468135.1 Calamaria suluensis | reverse complement strand
GAAATTATTATTATTATTATTTTGATTTTGAATTTAAAATACATTGTAACGTCAAATTAAAATTCTGTAAACTGCCCTGAGTCTTCGGAGATGGGGCGGTATATAAATCAAATAAATAAATAATAAATAATAAATAAATAAAGTCAACGGGGAAGCAAAATTCACTTTAACAACTGCAGTGATTCACTTAACAACTGTGGCAAGCAAGGTTGTAACATGGAGGCAAAATTCACTTAACAGCAGAAATATTGGGGTCAATTGTCATAAGACTATCTGTACAGGCAAAGAAGAAGAAAAATTGGAGAGGAGAAGAAATCAGGTGGAAAAGGATATTGTATTAATTTTCTTGGCATCCACATTGGAAATTAGAGCAATAAAAAGTTCTTAGGTCTGCATGTACATGAAATTACTTTTTCCAGCACCTGAAAAAAATGATTTTCACTTGCAGTATTTTCCAACAAATCTTTATTTTCAAAAACCTATGCTAGAAATAATACATAATGGGTAACAATGTGTTCTTCATATTTCCCATAGAAATGTATGGTGACTTGTCATCTGACTACAGTGGTCATAGATTTGAAGGGAATGCTTTGAAGCAAGTTGCTAAAAATCAGGAAATAAAAACAACCTAATTCTAGACTATCAAATATGTTGGTAGATGAGGGAAAGAAAGAAACAGCCAATATACAAGGTCACAGTACTGACAGTTTGACTATTGTGAAAAATTCCCAAGACACTAAAAAAAAACCAGAAAATATTTCATTTTAAAGCTTTGTCTGCCTGTTCTTTTATCAGGTGTTTGGTAACCCTAATGTTAAACGACAAAATAAATATATACTGTTAATTACAAAGGTGCCTATTATGGGAACAATGTCAAGTAAACGTGGAAGCAAGTAACAGGATGCAAGTTGTGGAAACCAATGTGACTTGCCTCCTGATGCTCCTTCCATCTTTTTGTCTATTTTCACACCTACCCACCTGCACCATCATATGGAAGTCAACTATCTTACTGTCCTGTACTACTTTGTGAGGCATACTGGGAGTGTGCGATATTTTGAATGTTTTTATTGCGTACACATTATCCCACCATTTAGGGGCTCAACGTGATGTACAAACACTCCCTGATCCCATTTTCCCCAGTGCAAAATGCTTTGTTCTTACCACAACAATCCTGTGAGATACTTTGGGCTGAAAGAGGGTGACTGGCCCAAAGTCAAGCAGTGATCAGTAGATAGTATCATGCTGTGTTACCATTTGCAAATGATATTTTATTAAAATCCTTGCTTTACCTTCTATCAGTGTCTGACATATTTTCTCCTTAAGTTCTTAAGGTTATCTTTGGGCTGATTTCCCAGTTATTACATTACATATATACTATGTAACACATTGATTTCATATCAATTATTTGATGTCCATTGAACCTGAGCAACTTATAAATTCAAATAATGTTCCTTAATATATGTTCTCTTTATTTAAATATTTAGATCCTACTCATCTTAAATCAAACACTAGGTAGTTCACAACCCAAGAATAAACAACATGTATAAACAATAAAAGCACTAAAACCAAAAACAGATGAGAGATCATGTAACAAAATAATATTTTATGTGTTTGGGTGTTGTTTTTTCATTTATTGATATATTTCTGGCTTTCAGTACATGTATTTAATTTCCTTGGACTGTATTTAACTTCCTCCATATATATTTTAAGAAATTTCATTGCCTCTTAAAGTATAAGAAATAGAGGCAGTCATTGCTTACAAATCACTTGTTCAACAGTTATTCAATTACAATAACGTAGAACAAGATTTACGGCCACACCTTGCAGTTGTGGCATCCCCAATCATGTAATCATGATTTGGATGTTTATCTGGAGTTAGTTGGATTCTACCTTAATTCCAAAAAGACATTGGTACCTGCCATTTATGAGCAGATTTGTTTATAGATGTAGACTTTTGATTCTTGTTAAAAATACAAAATAAAGTTTTGTGCTTCTTTTTCTTACCATATTTCCCTTTTAGATGTGTGTTAAAAGAATTGGAATGCTTGGGCAAACAGTTGTATGGTGCAAAACTAATTGCACAGAGATTTCAACTTCGCAACTGCTCTCATTTAAAAAATCCAGTGAGTGGTTCAGACTGCCTATTGTCCATGGTAGAGGATGGTAATCCGCACCATTATTTCATGGCTACACAGGTAAATTTATTTCCATGTGTTTGAATATGTTTGAATAAAATGTCCTATCTGTGATTTGCACTAAAAATATTCATTCATTTTCCTCTACATAACCTTGAATAACTGTGTCATTACTTTGTTCTGATTTCAAGAAAAAAATCCTCTTGCTACAATGAATTCACTACTTACCTTTAATTGTTAATTTTGCTGTCCTACTTCTGTTACATTTACATATTGTGATATCTACTTTACAGCTGTTACACTTGTTAATATTAGGTTAATTATATTTCATTAATTAAATTTTAGCAAATCATGGGCTGTGGAAATGTAATTAGTGTATAGTGAAGTGTATAGTCCAGTGATGGCTAACATTTTTGCTACCAAGTGCCAAAAGCAGGAGCGTGGTGGTGGTGGGGTATCGCCTGCGTGCCCACACCCATAATTCTATGTGCTCCACCAATTATTCTATCCCTGTGTTCGCATGCCCAATATGGCTCTGTGTGCCACCTGTGGCACACATGCCATAGGTTTGGCCATCACGGGTATAATCTGTACCCATCTGCTTCTTGTAACATGTTCTTTTTGTTTTGTTTTACTCTTTAAAAAAATAGGACCAACATCTGTCCACAAAAATAAAGAAAAGGCCTGGAATCCCTCTGTTATTTATAATTCAGAATACAATGGTTCTGGACAAGCCTTCCGCCAAATCTTTGGCTTCAATACAAGCAATCCACACAAACCAGCTTATTCCAGAACACCACAAACAGACCATTACATTTCTGAAAGAGAAAAAAGGTCTTGTGAAAACTTCAGAACCCAAAAAAAGAAAGCGGAAAAGGGCTGCTGGGCCAAATCCTCTCAGCTGTCTGAAGAAAAAAAGAAAAACTGAAGAATTCCAACGATCTTCCACATCTAAGAAAAAGGGGAAACAGAAGCACGGTAAAAGGAAATTGGACACTATGACTGCAGCTGTCCAAGATATGAAAGCCTAAAATTATTCTGAATAGGTGATCTGCATTTCTATTTTGTGGACTTTGGATATGTAGCTAATGCTGTTTGAAAAATAAATCATGCTGTTTTCTAAAAACAAATAGTTTACCGTGTATGTCATGTTGATGCCATAAGTGAAAAGAATTCTACACATATTTTCCATCCAGGTTAAATTTGGGACAGGGACATGCTATTAAGATTACAATTGGAATAAGACAGGATTGAAAGAGTTCAGGGATAAGAAAAAGTATTCTAGCCAGCTCTTTCTACCCCCATCCCTAGGATTTCAGAAGCAAGTTGCTTTGAATTGGTTCGTTATTCAAATGAGAGTAGTAAAAACTACATTATTCCACCTTTGATTTAGTTTGCGTTAATCAGGAAATCCAGCCATATTTTTCTGCTTCTTATGGAATGTAGTTACTTTTAAGATATAGAAAGACATGCTTCTTTTAAGCATCCAAGAGGCTAGACAGATGTCCCCTTATGCTTTGAATTACATCTCTCTCTTCAGATTTCCCTGGATTAAAAGCAGTTTATAAATGTGCTTTCTTCAGTTAAGAGTAGATGTTCATGTCTTCTAGAATATTGTTTTAACTTGTATTGATTCTTGAGTGTGGAGCATACCTCTTATATGTCCTTTGAAGGATGGTGCAGAGCTCATTACAATGTAACCATTCAGTGATCTTATTTACCATGTTTCAATGCTAAAAATTAATGAGGTCAGTCTAAGCAAATGCATATTTGAAAAAGATCCTAACTATAGAACCATAATGCCTATCTACAAATGTAGCAGTCCGATAGTAGGAATACCATGTATAGTGTTATAAGAGCTGCAAAAAACTCCGAACAGTTCATTCTTGACAATTTAGAATCAAGCCAGCTTTAATTAAATTAGGCTACAGTAATTTAACAATAGGTCACTGTTCTCCAGATGTTTTAGAATTCAGCTTCTGTTAGTTCCAGACAGCATGGTCAAAGACAAGGGAATATGAAACGTTTGGTCTGATGTATTTGACCAAATACCAAATTCTTGACATTGAAACATCTGGAAATTGGCAGGTTCCTGCTCTAGGCTATCCAGTGGACACATGCCTTCATTAAAATGCCAGGTTTTTAAAAAAAATATATCAGGCCAAGAAAAATCACTTTTTTCCTACCTTTAATAACACGCATCAGCTGTACAATTCAATTGAAAAACAAACTAAAAATGTTCCTTGGGGAAAAATAAAATAAAAAATGGAGTACTGTGGCTGCATAAATGTTCACATCCTCTTATGAGTGACTGATCCAAGCCCGTTCAGATGTAGGATTTTTCTAACATTTACTCAGATGCCTCTTATAGCAAAAGCCATGGTCAACAAAGTGCTTACAAAGCATCAAAGGGATCTTGCTGTTGAAAAACATTAGTTAGAATAAGGGTACACACTCACACTCACAAAAAAAGCCCAAGGCATTGAATATACCATGGAATAGAGAAGGCAGTCAACAAATGGAAAAAATACAGCAACAGTGACATTACTAAGAACTAGATGTCCCTTCCAACTGATGAAAAACCCAGAAAACTAGTCCAAGAGCCTATCAGTCCTACAGAAACATTAAAGGAACTGCAGGACATTCTGGCAAGTACTGCTTGTGTACATGTAATAGTCTCACTTTTCATGTCTGAGCTATGGAGTAGGACAACTAGATGAAAACCTTTTCTTATAAAGATGAACATCCAAGCCTGGCTACATTTTGCAAAAACCTACATCAGGTCTGACAAAAGCATGTGGGAAAATATGTCATCTAATGAAACCAAGTTTAAACTCTTGGGCCATAATTCGAGAAAGCACATTTAACACAAAAACACTGCACATCACCAAAAGTTGACCTACAGTAAAACTTGGTGGTAGCATCATTCTTTTGGGGCTACCTTTAGCTGGAACTGGCGTTTCAGCCAAGGCGGGAATAATGTACCGTTCCAAATATCAGTCAATTTTGGCACAGCGCCTTTTGGCCTCTGCTAAAATACTGAAGAATTTCAGCTTTGAACACAGCAACTCAAAAGCACGCCTCCAAATCAACAAAAGATTGGCTTCTTTTCAAGACCACCAAAGTTTTAGAATGAGTCTAGATCTGAATCCAATTTAAAATCTTGGGGTGACCTGAAGAAGACTGTGTACAGGAGACGCCCTCCCAATCTGACAGATTTGGATCACTTTTGCAAGAGTGAGCAAAAATTTCCAAGACAAGATGGGCCTTGCTGATAGGCTCCTACCCCCAAAGGTTGAAATAAAGCTGCTATCCTGCTGTGTATGCAAATTAACACATTGTGCTTTCAATATACCCTCAAATTTCTGATTTCTTACAGTGGCTGTAGTTTAGTAAATCTTAGTTAAACATATAGGTTATTATCCTTATAGGTTATTATTTGTTCTATTTCCATTATAATCTGAAGTGAAGTATTTGTGGTCTTTTAGAAATTGGGCTACATTGCATAAGATACCCAATTAACATGATTTGGGGAGCTGTAGCTTAGGAACACCAGGAAACATGTGGGCTCCCCATTTCTGATAACTTTTGCTTGAATTTTCCATCTGCTAAGGTTCATTTGTCTGGTTAATGTATTGTGTTGCTTTCAGCATTTACACCTTGATAACTTAGTTTTTCAGAACACTTTTAACTGGTTATTAGCTAACATGGAGATTACATCTCACAATATAGCCAAATACTAGAGATAGTAGCACTATAGAATGGCTTAACACAATTTTTATTAGAAAAGTTATACATAACAGCAACTATTTTCAAGAATATTAACCTTGAAAAGCAACAAAAATGGACTAACCATCTTTAACAAGAAACTAATGACCTTCTCTATAATCAAACATTCAAGTTATCTACAATGTTTCTTTGTACAAAGGGAGAAAATTATGGTTGTACAGGCACATCATGTCAAAAATAAAGTTGCAGTAGCTATTTTATACAATTATCTTTTCTCAAGGGTTATTAAAACATTGCAAATTTTAAAACATTCACATAATTTTACACTTGGGCATATACTGAATCTCAGTCCCAAACGTTTAATCATTTCACAAAAGTGCCAACATTTAAAATCAGAACCTTTAATATTTATTTTTCAATTTTGCTAAGAAATGTTAACATCTATCCATCCACATCCACATGATTTCTGGTTTGGCCTGATTCTAGTAGTAATAATAATAATAATAGTCTTTATTTAAAAAAAAATAGTAAAAAACCAAACGGGGTTGTTTGAAAAGCTATCAGTGTCCATTATTGGAAAACACCCCCATTACAAAAGCTGTAAAGGTAGCCAGGTCTATTAATACTTATTACACAACAAGATTACTTTTAATAAATGCAAGTTTACCTGCTTCTAAAATATACATCTGATGCCTGCTGTCTTTTTAGGGCCAATGCTGTCCCACATAATTATTAATTTATACAAATTTATCTTGCTCAAACTCTTGAGACCCACCTAGTTATTGGCTTCCAAAAACCAAATTATTTATAATCTAAATGTATGACATTTCACGTACATACAATCCCAAGAAAGGTAAACGCTTGAAGAGGTTCAATCTCAAATAACAAAAAGCTTACTCAAACTAGCCTGCCCTCATAGCTACCTGATGCCACAGGTGGACTACTCTGAAAAGGAATGTAACATCTATTACCAGAAATGTTTTGCACATGGAGCAAGCCCCATAAAAAAAAACACTACATTTTTCCTTATGAGTTGTCATTCACATTTAAGTCCTAGAGCTGTTTCAATTAGTCTATAGAAAACATGGCACAGCAAGGACTCCTGCCTACTAGGCACTGACATTCACCACGGCAGCTCCAAAAAGCACCATTTTGTAGTAGGAAGATGACCAACACTGATGCAAACAGTGGGCAAGCAAAAATAACTCATACAGGGAAGAAAGCACAGAATGTTAGGTCTATTTGGCAAATCAGTCATGAAATAAAAAGTTGGCCATTATTGGGTCATCTGGAGTTGATTAAAATAATATCCTGGTTTATTAAGATATTGAAAAAAATCATTAGTCATAGTTAGATGCTCCATTATTGCACAAATCTGCTTTGAATTGGGTTTTGTAAAAAAAACAAAAACAAAACACACTCTTCATGAAGATCCTTGAGTACTTTCTCATCTCTGCGACTGGAATGCAAGTCACCCAGTGCAGAAAGATTATTAGAAATGCAAAAGTGGTAAAAGATAATAGAAACCCCTCCCCGGACACAAAAAAAATCGATTACTGTACATTGACAATGAAATCTAATTCTTTTCCCTTATGGGCCCTGCACATGGGACAATGTGTGAGCACTAATGATGCTAACTATACAGTAAGCCAACCATTCAAATAATATGGAATCTGGGACCAGGAGCTGCAATGATATCACTATATGGTTCTTCCTGTGTCAGCTCGATAGCTTGTTGCTTTTTCAGTACCAAAAAACTGTAGAATTTTGCTGCTGCTTGTTTGCGGTTTGTATTCCGACACAACTCAAGCAAACTGATAGATTTTGCTCCAGTCTTGGCAAGGGCTCTCTGAAAATACAAAGGATATTTAAACATTATAATTTTGGACTCTCATTCTAAATGTTTGTTAATGCCAAGCAATCACAAGAGAATTTATAAAATGCTCATTTAGTGGAAGAGCTCCTGCACCCAGTGACAGCCTGGAAAGCTTAGATCAGGAGTGTCCAACCTTGACTATTTTAAGACCTGTGCACTTCAACTCCCCAATCAACAAAGATCGCTGGGGAATTCTGGGAGTTGAAGGCCACAGGTCTTAAATTTGCCAAGTTTGGACACCCCTGCCTTAGATCTTCAGGAAACAAAGATAATCCAACATTTAGAGAAAGAGATTGTGAAAGCCTTTGTTGAATTAAGAAAAACACACTAGAACCAAACACACATCAACTCTCAAATTAGGATAAACAATACTACTTCCACTTAAGAGGGATTCACAAGCTTCAATATAATTTAATTAGTGGGCAAATTATATTCAAAAGTATCTCTCACACATTATCAAAATTGAACAAATACCTGAAGACCATGAAGCATCTGCTGTGTTCTCTTGTTCCATCGTCGTTCCTCCTGGTCCTGGTCACCTCCAGTACCATCTTCCTCCTGAAATAAATTGCATTGAAGAACAGACTCAGATAATATAATTAAATTTCTATCCTAAAAATTGCTCAAGATCTTTAAAAAAATCAATTTGTCCCAGGAAGCTACATAAGAATACTACAAAAATAGGAGCTAACCTAACTTGTTCATTGTATACAATTGGTTGGCCACTGTGGAAAGCTCAAGGTTGGGTGGTGTTTTTTTGTTTGTTTGTTTTTAAAAACCTCTCTGAAATTGAGCAAGAGCAGCAATTAGTAAATGCAACTGCAAGGTCTTCACATTTTAATTCAAAAATTGTGAATTTAATATCAATCAGTTTTCTCCAGCTAACATACCATCTGGACAACTAAAAATCCATTCCCAGAATTCTCAAACTAGTGTACCTTGTGGTCAGATTTCTGGGTTGAAGTCTATAAGCCCAGGTTCAGGAAAAATGATATGGGTTGTAAATACTAAATTGTTTAGACAGAGCCAATGGAGAAAGTTGTGAAATCCTGAATATAGGTTAGGTTAGTGAGTAGCAGATAACTGCAAACTCAAAGAGGCAAATCAGCCTTTCATGGTGGACAAAACAAGTCCCTACATATTAAATCTGAATACAGAAAAAGAGAAAGGACTTAGAAAAATATTAGCTAACATGTTTACAAAAAGTGCCCACAACTATAACATTTTAAACACTTCCTATAGATTCAGTTGAACGAATTTTGAAATGTTATTATCTTTTATATTCACAAAAGCAATATGGACAAATAACATTAATGGACAAGATCATTTTCATGAATTTTTAAAGTTTAATGAAAAAAATAAATTAGTGCAATATTTTGTGACCAAAAAGTATGTGGAAACACTGAATATACAGAGTATCCAGCAATGACTCAATCTCTTTCCTTCCTTCCAATCCATTACTGCATTCTGAACCATTTGAAGCTTCTTAGTTGAACCATAAGGTCACTAAACGATTACTGACTACTACAGATCAATACTTACCTCCTCCTCCTCTTCCTCCTCCTTTTCCTTCTCTTTTTCTTTTTCTTTTTCAGGCAAAAGCTCTAGTTCTGGAATTAGTTGACATATATTCTGAGGTTCTTCAGGAGGCAATTCCACTGGGGGCATTTCTATCTGTTGTAATGGTTGGGGCTGTTGAAAGAAACATTCAAGTTTAACAATTAAAACCAAACTTAGTAACATCTTATTTAAAAAACAAGGTTTATCAAAATCCTCAGATATAACCTATTTCATTTTTATTAATGTCTAGATATATCAATTTATTAAAATCTGTTCAAGAATTCTGCTTCCATCCTCCCTAATGTTCAATTTCATTGGAGAATAAAATTTGATATTGCCAAGGTGAACATGTACAAAGACAGCACTTACTTAAAATCAATTAAACAGAATAGATGAACTCCACTGATATACCCTGATATTTTGTTAAAACCACTGAGCAAGGCACTATAAAGTGATCATACGATTTTGTCTTTTCTTCCATTTAAAGGGAATATCAATCAATGAAAGGATTAGCAATAACCAGTGAAATTGATGAAAGGTCATCTTCTTGTTTACACTACTGGAAATTGGATAAATGACCCCAAATGTTACTTCCTTATGACATTTGGTATTGCTTTGAAGTCATTGCAGCGAGAAGAAATATACTTTATTGTTCGGCAATGTATATTTCAAATACATTATTTCACTCACAGGGAGCACAGGTTCTGGTTCCATTTGTACAGCTTTTCGCTTTACACCTGTCTGAGGTGGAGGTGGTGGCATTACTGATTCATCTAAATTGGTCCTACTGCCTTCCATCATTGATTCCTGCAGGCGACTCGGCTCTTCTAAAATGGGTTCATCTATTGCAAAATAAACACAGACAAGTTACTACTTTTCTCAGTGCTGGCAGTCCTTTCTATCTTTTCAAAAGAACAAATTCTTCTCTTAACCCAGAAGGTAGAAATGCACATGAAGCAAGTACACATTTTGAACATTAAGCTGCAGCTTCTTAGTATATGACAGATCCAGAATCGAGAGAGGAGGCACAAGGCAGGGAGGGATTTTAAGTTTATTTCGAATTTTAAGTTAGA
>JANHFP010002147.1:70782-81645 GCA_032468135.1 Calamaria suluensis | reverse complement strand
GTTGGATTTTCTTTGTGTTGTACACCGCCCCGAGTCCCAGCTGTTGGGAGAGGGGCGGTATAGAAATTAAATAATAATAAATAATAATAATTGTCCTCACTGTCAGGAAATTTCTCCTTAATTCCATGTTGGATCGCTCCTTGATAATTTTTTATCCAATTACACAGAACATTTGTAGCTCAGTATTGACATGAAGAGTCCTTGGTGGTCTCTGAGGGTGGTTTTCTTGCAGACATTTAATTACCCAAAGGAGATAACATAATTGACTAGCCCCAATGATGTTACCTAGTTGAATTATGAAATGTCTGTGAGAAAACTACCGTGCTAAGAGAGCATCAAGGACCCCACAGTCCTCCTCCTCCTCAAACCGCACTTGCTTCTAGCACTGATGGTGTTACCTACTTGGGTCATGAAACATCTGCAAGAAAATAGCCAAGCTCGGAGAGCACCAAGGACCCCTTAAGTTTTCTTCCACTGCTTCTGGTCCTGCCCTCAGGTTCTTTTCATAACTGGCCAACTTTGTTTCTCTGTGACAGCCCCTCAAGCCCTGGAAAACAGCTATCCGGTCACCCCTAGTCCTACACTCATTCCTCATTCACCATTTTCCCACTGCAGATAGTCAGAAGGGGTACTTTAGCTTCTTCGGTTCTCAGCCAACCTACCAGGCCCAGAGACGCCATGGACAAATCCCAATTCGTTCTCCTTTTCCATATCCCCAATCTTGGGAAGCTCGGAGAAATCCATCACTCCTGTGGGTCAATTAAGGCAGCTGGATCCCAGTCTTACAACAACTGAAAGCTCTGTATCAAAGAGGGAGAAAAACCAGCAGACATAAAATAAAGCAATAAAAACAGGACATATTATTATTATTTTAAAAAACCTTCTCACTCTTCTTTCAGTGAAGGGACCAACCCTCCTGAAGAACTCCTAATCTGTGATTTGGCTGGCCAAATTTTGGAGCTTCTGGGTCTCAGAAGGTCAGGAACGTCAGAAGCCTTCTCATCCAAAACTTTTGCTCAAACCAGGAGAACTTGTACCATTCCATTCAAATGGTTGTCCAGTAAATTTTTGAAAACTTCCAACAGTGGAGTACTCACAACTTCTGGAGGTCTAATTCACCGATTCATTGTTCTTGTCAGGAAATTTATCCTTAAGTTCTAAGGTTGCTTCTCTCCTTGACTAATTTCCACCCATTGTTTCTTGTCCTGCCTTCTGGTGCTTTAGAAAATAGGATGACCCTTCTCTTCTTTGTGGCAGCCCTTCAAATATTGGAAGACTGCTATCAGGTCACCCCTAGTCCTGCTTTTAATTAAACTAGGCATCCCCATTTCCAGCAACCATTCCTCATATGTTTTAGCCTCCAGTCCCCTCCTCTTCCTGGTTGCTCTTCTCTGCCCTCTTCCTAGAGTCTCAGCCTCTTTTTTATAGTGTGGTGACCAAATTGGACACAGTACATCACCCCAAGTCTCATGAACGCATAAGAAATGGAATTATAGGAAATAATGCCTATTAAAGTCTGATTTTTCTCCAGCCTTCTTTGCCTTCTTAGGTCAAGCTCATCTTACCATTGGGAAGGTGGATATTTTTCTGGGAGTTCGCACCACCTGCTCGGTCTGTGCTTTCCTTTCCTCTGGCAGGCAAGTAGGGTGAGATGCCTGCTCTGTCTTCAGCAGGAAGCAGAGGGGTTCTGGTGGAAGGGTAAACTTGGAGTAAGGGACTTGCTGATCCCTCCAAGCCAGTTCTGGCCTGAGTAGGCACCCTGGATCAGGAAGGGGCTGGAGGGCACTGGAAGAGAGAGACAGCCAAGCTTTCTTGTCAACAAGAGAGCCACTCCCTGTGTGTCTAGTATCAACAATCTGGCCTCCTATGACATACTCCACCTCAACAGAAACCCTGACCTTCAAATCTTCCCCATTAAAGGAGCTTTTTCCTACACCTGTTTGTGAAAGAGAAGTAACATTTCTGCATTATTATTATTATTATTATTTTATTATTATTTATTGCATTTCTATACCGCCCCTCTCCTTGCGGACTTGCATGCAGGTATTTCAAGCAAAGGAGAGGATTGTTTATGCAGACTGCAGAATAACAGGGTTGAAAGGGACCTTGGAGGTCTCTCTAGTCCAGCCTCCATGTAGAGCAGGAGAATATAGACCCTCTTCCACTCAGCTTACTGAACCCAGTTAAAAAATAATAATTTATTTTGGGGCTTGCACAAGATCCTGAACTGTACTCTAGTAACCAACCGGATTGTCATGACATGATGAAGGTGTACATATGAGAACCTAATCGAGGTTAATCCTTCAAATCTCCAAAAGCTAATATGAAAGTTTAATATATTTTGTTCAGTTTCGAGGAAAAAGTCCAACTGCAAACAAAACTAGATAAGTTCTTCTCTTTAAGATTATAATGGTTTTGTTGTTATAGAAATCACTGGCGGTTTTAAAAAATGGCCCTAGACCACCATTTGTATGAGCTCTCCTGCCTTGGGAAGAGGTTGAACTAGATGACCTCCAAAGTCCCTTCCACCTCTAGGATTTAGTGAATCCAAATGGCTTGAAATGTTTAGAAATATAGAGCTTAGGGCCTCATTCTCTTTTTTTTGCTATACTCCACTGAAAAAAACCAAAAATATTTTTTTCATTCTTTTTATCCCTATTTGCACCTTTCTTTTTCTCTTTTAATTTGCTGAAGTTCTGTTTGTATTTTATTCTACAACACACTTTAATAAAACATGGCTGGGGGGGGGAGTAGCCCTAAGAGATGATTTCAGCCAGAGGCAGCTTTTTCTGGTATTGTAAAGCAGGAGAATGTCAAATTTGGCAGGGAATGTCTGTTCAAGGTGACTCTTAAACTTCCACTGTTTATGGAGACTGTATTAGAGCAAACAAACAAAAATCCAGTTTTTTTCTTACGTACAAATGGCGTATTATTTTATTTTATTTTTTGTGATTCAGCTGGCATCTGACCTTAAGCCGTTTTAGCCACAGGATGAAAACAGCTGGTTTCTGAGCTTTTGGGCGGCTTTGCATATTTGTACATTTGCCTATTTTGTAAAAGCATGGAAAAACAATAAATGAGGAGCAGAAGATTACGGTACAAACCAGGGGAGAAATTAGATCCTCACTTTACAACGATGCAGGATTCTATTGGCATTTCACCCTCTAGAAGAGACAAGGAGAGGAAGTTTCAATATTTAGCATTCTGACACTTTTATGATTTGTTTAATGTAAATCTACCAAGTGGATCACACTAAAACCCATCAGTCAACAAAAGTTTCCCTTATTTTCAGTGTTTCAACGCTTGGACACTCTAATGTGGGTTGAGTTCAGTGCCCAGAATTCCCCAGTCAGCATGATTTCAGCTCCCAGAATTCCCCAGCCAACTTGCTTTAAGATGGGTGGACTTCAGCTCCCAGAATTCCCCAGCTGACCATGTCAGCTGGGGAATTCTGGGAGTTGAAGTCCATCCGTCTTAAAACTGCTGAAGCTGAAAGACACTGATGTCATTTGTGTCTCAAAGCAAAAATATGAGGAGGGGTGGAAAACCTTCCCACATGCTCAGACTCAGGACAGTCCCCCTCTCCCCTTCTGCACACCCACAAAACTGGCATGGAGGCTCCTTAACTAACTGAGCAGGGCCTGTTTTCCATGAGAGAAGGGCTCAGAATGAACCCTTGGCACTTCCAGAAAAAAATAAATTTAAAAAAAAAACCAAAAAAAAAACAACCCCAAGAGACCTGCAAAAACAGGGTGTGCTGCCTTGGAGGGCTCCAGTCTGAAAACCTCTCTGCACATGCCCAGAGACTCCCAGATCATCAAGAGATGGGGTCACCCCACCCCCACCCGACTCCATCAGTTTGTCTCCCTCCATGGCCATTTTTGCCACCCTTAAGGGAGCTTTCTGCAGTGGCATTAAAGTAGCCGTGCCCCTTGCACCACAACTCCCATGCTCCCCAGCCCCTCTGCCTGGGACGAGCCCCCGAAAGCAAAGATTGGGGCAGAATCAATCATTGAAGCCTGCCCCACCCAAGTTAGGCCTCCATTGCCTGCCTCCTCCCTGTCTGGGCTGGCTGCTGTTGCCTAGCAACCAGGCTCTGCACCACCGCCGGGATCCCTATGGCAAGGTAGGCCCCAGGGCAGCTTTCAAAGGTGGGGAAGCTGCCGGACCCACATACACACTTCCTGCGCGGAGGAGGGGGGGGAGGGGGCAGGCTGAGTGTGCAAAACAGCAAGTGTGCATGCACATGGGGCCTTTGCACAATTGTCACTGGAGTAGACCCAGCCCCGCTGCCAAAGAGGCACACCCCTTTGCTGTGAGCAAGTATTTATTTTTGCACTATTTTCACACACCTCTCTGATGCAATAATTTTTATAGCGGATGGCTGGTTTATTTTATTATTTATTTGTTTATTTATTTTGTTGATTACATATAAGGTAATATATATATATAAGTATAAGCATGAATTGAGTACATAAAATGAATACAAATAAAGAGAACATTAGGACAGGGACGGTAGGCATGCAGGTGCTCTTATTCACGCCCCTTACAGACCTATTCTATTCTATTCTATTCTATTGATAAATAACAACTGCTTTTGTACTGCTACGTGAGAATGATATTAGGAGACAGGAGGAAGAGTCACAGACTAGGCAGCAGTCTGATAAAAGAAATCTGACTCTGAAGGAGAGGGAGGGCTAGAGAAAACATATCGGAAAGGACCAGCCTTAGTTTTGGGGACAGTAAAAGTAAGGGTGGCGAAAAGTACTTTTAGATTTGCAAGATTCTATTACTATAACTTATGGACTTCAACTCCCAGAATTCCCCAGCCAGCATGGCTAGCTGAGGAATTCTGGGAGTTGAAGTCCATAAGTCTTAAAAGTTGGAGAGACACACTTAGTACTTAGTTGGTGCTTCTTGTCTGGACTACCACATAGAACTGACATTCCCTCAACACTGTCAAACTAGTTACTACGTCTGCATTACTATTAATCTCATCATTCCTATCACCCATCTCCTTCCACTAATGACTGTATGACTGCAACCTTGTTGCTTGTATACTTACGATTTATATTGACCATTTCCAGATTTGATTGCTTATTTGTACCCTATGACTATCATCAAGTATTGTACCTTATGATTCTTCATGAACACATCTTTTCTTTTATGCACACTGAGAGTGTATGCACTATGACAAATTCCTTGTGTATCCAATCACACTTGGCTAATAAAAAAAAACTCTTCTTTTCTCTTCTCTTCTCTTCTCTTCTCTTCTCTTCTCTTCTACTCTACTCTACTCTACCTTTGGTTGCAGACTGCAGTCTTATGATTAGATATGGTACATCTAATCTATTTTCCCCCAAATCCCTATTTTGTTCCTAGAAAAGTAAAAAAAGTTTTGGTTGTGAGCTTAGGTGCTCATACACTAGATTAAAGGGCCACCTTACTACACAGCTTAGATTCCATTTGCCTCACACTGTTTGTTGCACATCTCCCAGAAACAAGATTCATCTTCCCAAGCAGCATGTTCCTCCAGGGAGAACTTCTTACCTAGGTTAGCATAATAGTAAGGGAAATCTCCCAGGTATGATGAATACTGTGGCAGTACGAACAACCCCCCAGGGTGTTTGTTCCATATTAAACTGTTACGGGATATGTGCTTAAATATTCTGTCTTGAATAATCTGCAAAAGAAGAAGTTAAAGCAATGTTTAGGAAACTCTTAATGTGAAGAAAAAAAAGCAGGATCCTTTAATCAAAGAAGGCAGATTATTTAGAATTGGTGTGGAATCTTCTTGCCACACACAACTTCGTTTACCTCATTTATTGATACAGAATAGTTCTTGTTTCCAAGATGCACCAGCCATTGCACAGACTGATGGATTCATTCTGTGATTTTGCCATCAATATATCACATAAAGACAGTCGTAGCTTTAAACCGAATGAGAACCGTTTCTGAAAAGCAATGTTGTTAACCTACATATTTCCGTTCTCCTTCCCAGGCTAAAAAAGAGTCTACCATTATAGTAATTTCAGAAATACAAATTGAAGGGAAAACTTTGCAGGATTCCACCACTGGCCCAAGAAAAATCAGTGATGGCTAATGTACTGTTGTCATTTCATGCTATACTGTGTAAGAAAATGTAAGGTTTTCCACGTGGGGATTCCAAATCTAGGACCCTGAGAATTTCAGCGTGCCATACTTTTATTTTGTTTTAAAACAAACACATTCAGCTCTCAAGATATCCTTGTTAAAGTGGAAAATCCTATTTCCGAATATTTATTACAGAGATGTTGGTGCTTCAAATGTGCTCTATAAATCCAGGATTTTTCCCCCTAAGTAGAAAAGGAATCATATGGCAAAAATCACTGAAAAGACAACCTGCACAATGGAATATGCACACTTGCTTAATTGATATAAAGTACTAATGTATTTCTTTCTCTTTCACTTATAGTTTGAAGCTTTCTTCTTACAAAACCAAAGCAATCACACGGTATTTAACAAAGATCCTTGCTAACAGAAATGACTAAATCCTGAATGCAGTGGTGATATCCATTTTTTTTTTACTACTGGTTCTGTTGCCGTGGCTTGGTGGGCGTGGCAGGGGAAGGATACTGCAAAATCCCCATTCCCTCCTCACTCCTGGGGGAAGGACATTGCAAAATCTCCATTCCCATCCCCCTAAGGGTAGCCAGAGGTGGTATTTGCCGGTTCTCCAAACTGCTCAAAATTTCTGCTACCGGTTCTCTGAGCTACTCAAAATTTCCACTACTGGTTCTCCAGTACCTGTCAGAACCTGCTAGATTTCACCCCTGCCTGAATGTAAGAAACATAGTCTGGTTCTGGATTTTGTTACGATTCAAACCTGCTTAGTGATCCTCATTCAGATCTATATAGAATCTAGGTTAGGCATCCATTATTTATCAAATTTCAAGTATAGTACGCTTAAAAAAAGAACAAACTGTATAATCCCAAAATATCCATGCCGTCTAGTGGTTAAGCCACCATGTTGGAAACCAGGAAACTGTGAATTCTAGTCCCATCTTGACCTGAAAGTCTATAGAGATTCTCAGTCATCCAGGTCACGGCTGTCCCAAAAAGTGCTTTTTCAAGAGGCAATTGGACTTTCTGGCTTACATTGAAGACGTTTCACTTCTCATCCAAGAAGCTTCTTCAGCTCTGACTGGATTCCATTCCCCACCATCCAGTCAGAGCTGAAGAAGCTTCTTGGATGAGAAGCGAAACATCTTTAAAAAAAACCCCAGAAAGTCCAGTTGCCTCTAGAAAAAGCACCTTTGGGATTAGGCCTGAAAGCCATCTCACAGCCAATTATACCCTCTTTCAGTTCACCTCACAGGGTTTTTGTTGTGAGGAAAACAAGAGGAAGGAGAATTAGATATGTTTGCCGCCTTGCGTTGCTTATTAAAAAAAACAAAGGTGGAATATATATATATATTTTAAAAAAAGACAGATTATGCCAATAGGAATGGAACAACTACATAGCTGTGTTTCCTACAACAACCTTTAGAACGTTTTCAGTGTGATAACACAGTTCACAAGTGTGAGGAAAAATGACAGTTTTGGGATAGCCTTTCTTGAAGTCTTCTTGGCATTTTTGAGGGTACATTTCAGCCGCTTCAAAAAACGGTGGGTCACTAGGCCCATGCCTCTCATAAAATGGTTGTTGTTATGGGCACACACAATCATAGGGTTGTACAGTTAGACTCTGCCATCTGACTCAACGCTTTAATATATATATATGTTTTCTAAACAGTTGATTACATTTCCAAAGCATCATAGGCTGCTGTTAACTAATTATTTTTTAAACATACTCATGGGGGCTATGTAGTATCCAGAGATATTCTTATAAATAAAGAGTATAATACAAGCTGGTGCTTTGCTCTGCAGCATGCCAGCTCCCAATTTAAATATTTTGTAAGAGTAAATAACCTACAAGGAAGAAAAATAAATCACTTGGATTGCAAAAGCTTGGTTTATGTATGGTCACTTTGGGGCCTATCCGCAACTTATTGCTTTAACCTGTGACAAACTGTATGTTTCAATAGCAAAATGCCCTAAATTTAATCTCTATACTCTTTCCAATGAAATCCAGAAATGCCCTGGTCTGCTACTAAAAAGCTAATACCTAGCTAGTATAACAAATACTGTATTCAACATGTCCACAGTCTGACTTGACGTAAGGTGGGTTAACATAGTTCAGTACCCAATATTTCATTTGTCGCTTGTTCAGGTGATAAATAATTACCTCTGCGAAAGTGCCACATACACCTGGCCTCTGGTACCACAGAGAAAAGATTTCTCCAATGAAATTAGATCATCATATCTAGGGCAACTTTCCCGTTAAAACACGACACCCTCTTTTATACAGTTCCCTACGACTCAGTTTAACTTTGAAACCAGCTCTCAAATGCCACCGCTGATAGGTATTTTTTCAGTTACAGGTCAGGCTGACAAAATCTTACCGATCCTGTTATTTGATGGATCAGGGACCATCTTAAAAGCTGCACCAAATTTAACAGATAGCTATTCCAGTTCTGAAAACAATATTTAACCGTGCAAAAGGTGAGAGGAAGCTTTGTAGGAAAGGATACAGGAAAGGACAAAAATAGAGGCAATTTACAGCTCTTTCGCCAGCCGTAAAAAATTGCACAGGAAAAATAGCTACACACCCATCGCTAAAATGCCATTTGCAATTTGCGCTCTTCATTCCACCCCCCCCCCTTTTAATCACTGCTGAAAGTTCAGTCTAAAAATGAATTTGTGTCAAAAGTATTTGTGTCAATTTGGCGTGCCTCCACTCTTCCTGGGGACTCAGAAGCTTATTTTTGTAAACTTACTAATTAAGTAAACACGTATCCTACATGGATTGAAGAAGGAATTTTCAATCAGGAAACTGGGCTGAATGAGATAACGATCTCTCCCCCCCCCCCATAAAAGGACTCTAAATTAAAATGTGTTCCAAAGGGTGCATTTCTATCTTGATATCAATTCTTTTCTTCGCCTCCCACACTCCTGGGTCATGAATCCCCTTTTTAATGGGGATGAGGATATTTCTGCAGAATTAAGTCAATATGCACTGAATATGCAAATTATCTCACTCTCCTTTCTTTCAGAATTAAAACTGCTTTTATATAGGTTTTAATTTCACGATGTGAAGCTGGTGAGGATTGCATTTCATTCTGTTCAGTTCATTCTCCTTTTGTGGGAAAATGAACTGGATAAATACCGTCATGTCTTATTCAGTTCTACCTTTGTCCCATCTGGTGAGTCTCGGGTAAAATCAATTCAAATTTTGAGAAAATGGGTACAGGGGAAAAAAAAAAAGGAACATCCCTATTGCTGATCAAAGATCTTTAAAAATGGAAAATTATATTAAGGAAGACTGACCAAGTGGTTGAAGATGAAATCCTTCGTAGAGTGCTTTAAAACAATGTTTCCCAAACTTATTCATTTTAAGATGTCTGAACCTCTATTCCCAGAATACCCAAGGCAGCAATGAGAGCTGAAGCCCACACATCTTAAAATGAATAAAGTTGGGAAGCAGTGCTTTAATAGAACCAGTAGTGAGCATGTGCTTGCTTTGCTCACATGCGGCGCTTCTGAGCATGTGCAAAACATCTGTGATGATGTCCAGAGGGGTGGAGCCTCCAGCCACCACCACTAGCGGTTCTCCAGAACCGGGGTGAATTGGTAGAAACCCACCACTGAATAGAACCATTTTATAGCAGCACACAAACTAGCAGATGTAACAGCAACTTCTTACAATCTTCCTGACCAGATGGCAATTGTTGGTTGAACTTGCCTAGCCTTGGAAGCTAAGCAGGATTACCTTTGCTGAATCACAAATTGGGAACCGCTAAGGAATCTGTAAACTAGACTGTTCAGAAGAAGCAGTGACAAAACCATTTATTTTTGGTGAAAAGGAAACAAACTGCATGGACAATCACCAAGAGTTGAGTTGACTTTGGATCCTGGAAAATTTAGTTTTTAATCTTGATAGTTTGTTCTATCAATATTAAACATGGCTTAGAATTATACATTATCTGGAGTGATGCCATCATCCCAGTAATAATGTACGGCTGTGAGAGTTGGACCATAAGGAAGGCAGAGCGCCAAAATGAAGCTTTTGAATTGTGATGCTGGAGAAGACTTTTGAGAGTCCCTTGGACTGTAAGATCAGTCAATCCCTAAAAGCAATCAGCCCTGACTGTTTAGAAGGATAGATACTGAAGCTGAAGCTCAAACACTTTGGCTACCTAATGAGAAGAGAGGACTCATTGGAAAAGATCCTGATGTTTGGGAGGGATTGAAGGCTAAAGGAGAAGGGGAAAGGAGAGAATGAGATAGCAATAGTAATAACATTTAGACTTGTATACTGCCCCATAGTGTTTTACAGCAATTTGTGGGTGGTTTCCAATCTCAGCATTATCTAGAATAGAATAGAATAGAATAGAATAGAATAGAATAGAATAGAATAGAACAGAACAGAATAACAGAGTTGGAAGGGAACGTAGAGGTCTTCCAGTCCAACCCCCTGTTCAAGCAGGAAACCCTATATCCCTGATGGCGAACCTATGGCATGGGTGCCACAGGTGGCACGCGGAGTCATATCTATGGGCACACAAGCATTGCCCTAGCTCAGCTCCAGCATGCATATGTGTGCTGGCCAGCTGGTTTTCTTGCCTTCTGGGCCCTCTGGAAGTTGGAAAACTGGTCGTTTCTGGCCTCTGGAGGGCCGCCAAGGGGTAGGGAAGGCCGTTTTTGCCCTCCCCAGGCGCCTAGAAAGCCTGTGGAGCCTGTGGAGGGTGAAAAATGAGCCTTCCGGGCCCACCGTGCTATTGT
>JANHFP010002147.1:38784-51288 GCA_032468135.1 Calamaria suluensis | reverse complement strand
GGACCACACACTCCACTTCCTCAGGGCAAGATTGGAAGTTAGTTTTCCCAAATGGATGTTAGAATAAGACTGGAAATACATGTTGGGGGTTCACAAGTTGTTCCCTAAATCTATCCTGCAAGCAATTGCTAAGGATTAGGAAAGGTGTCCTCTGTGACCAGGGCTGTTTACTGAAAGGATCTGCTGAAAAGTATGAGTGGATATCAATCTTATCAGAAATGACAACAATAACAAAAATATATTGATTTAATGAATGTCTTCTTTGATTCTGGAGAATTAAGATTTGAAAATCTGCTCTACCTGTCTGATTAGAAAAGGTCCCTTCTGGACAAGCATCACACTGGTAGCAGCAAACCTGTTTTCCTTCTGGAACTCTTTTCCTCTCTCCTGCATGGCACCTCTTCATTCCACACCTGGCAAAGGGCACCTTCTGAATGAGAAAAGAGAAATACTTGAGAAAGTCTATTCAATCATCCTGTTTCATTAAATCTGCACATTGACATCTCCAACTTTAAAAGATTTTCAGAAGAACTGATTCAGCATAGTGGTGCACTTGGCAAAAAGAATTATCTGAAAGAGAAATATTCAAAACTACTTATGTGATGATTGCTACTTCCTTGTCTATGAAAAACCTGGAACAGCGGCTTAGGGGATTCAGGCCAGTGTCACTCCCAACCGACCAACAGATGCTTGAGATTGGAACTGAGATCTCAGCCTGCAAAGAAAGGTTTTGACTGAACCACAGCATTTCTAAAAGAAAGGACCAAGAGGATTAGCAATGGTCAGTGGAAGTCACTGATACTTGCTGTAATTGCATCTGCATTTCAAGCAGATGTTCTCAATCCTAACCAGTGGTGGGTTTCAAATTATTTTATGACTGGTTCTGTGGGCCTGGCTGGTGGGCATTGTATGGCTTTGTGGACGTGGCTTGGTGGGCATGGCAGGGGAAGGACACTGAGACATCTCCATTTCCTCCTGTCAGCTGGGACTCAGGAGGCAGAGAATATATGGGGACAGGGCCAGTTTGAGGTGGTATTTACCGGTTCTCTGAACTACTCAAAATTTCTGCTAACGGTTTTCCAGAACTGGTTAGAACCTGCTGAAACCCGCCTCTGGCCTAACTCTTTGTGGAATGAAACAAATCAGACCTCAGATCTGTTACAACCAAAGCAGATTATTCAAAAAATGACTATCATGATTTCTGACTCAATTGGTTATTTTTCAAGTGAGGAAAATGTTTCTTTCCAATGACTCTTTCCCTGAATTTACAACATTTCATTGCAGCTCACCTTTGTGGCCCAGATTATTCCATCAGGGCTAATGATGAAATCCTGGCCTAGGGGAGCATCAGGATTTACTTGCCCAACGTTCATCGGGACAAAAGATCGATTGGGGAGAAAAACCCAGTTGAGAAGATCATAATGAGCAGATCTCAGTCCACCTTCTGAGAAAGAAACTTCATCTCCAGCACTGTTGTTGAACTGCATGTTCCTCAAATAGGGAAGAATCTGAAAGAAAGGAGACCTTCAGAAATTGAAGTATTTGTGCTAGAGTTACAAATGAGATCGCATGGCTTCTATCATCATATAATGATCATCTTGTGAAGATGGATTTATATTTGAGAAGCTATTTCTGTCTTTTGGTGGTGATCTGAGGAATCATGTGTAACAACATATATTTAGTTCTGAAACTAAAAGTTTTCTTTCCAATTCCAAATCTAATTTCACCAAAATACCAGAATTTTAGTTCCACAATCCAAATTTTATATTAAGATTTTCCTTTTGTGATACATAGCTACATTGATTTCCAATAGTTACTTTAGCCCAAGGCCTTGTTAACTGATAAATAAATGTTTGAAATGAATAAGTAATTTGTAAGAGAACTATAGAAAACTCCCCTAGTTTTCTCTAGATCATTGACAAAGGCAGCAGAATGCAGGAACCAGGTTTGATCTACTGAGACATGTGGAAGGAAGCATCTGAGCTGAGGGGTTCACTTCACTAGATAGAGAAATCTAACATTTATAGCTTTTGATGCAGGAAATTCTAATGAATTTCAGACCAGGAACCTATTAGGACCATTTTGAATCTTGTCAAAGAAACAGAATCACAGTGTAAGGTCCCAAAATGTACTTGAGTCACCAGAATGCCAAAGAGAGAGAGACCCAATAAGAGGCTTGGAAAAGAAACAGCTTTCATTTGTACAAAGAAATGAACATACAGACAAGATGCATGTAAGGAAGGCCACACCTTGCGGAAAATATGGCGTTCTTTTATACCTTCAGAGACATCAGCTTAGTACCCAATTCTGTCCCCCTGGCCCATGCCTTCCTTGTAGCCCTGCATTGGCTGTGCAGTAAGGAACAAGGGGGCTGGGTGCTTAGCAACATAGGTATTTACCCAATGTAACCCTGCCAAATCATGACATACCCTGCTTCTTGTTTGAGATACGTACTGGGCACTGAGTTACAAAAAACACCACCAAGATAACAGGAATTAGATCACTGGTAGAAGCCAATGGCAGAGGCAATTCCAATTCTTAGCAAAGCAATTCTTACAGAAGCAAAACAGCAATTCAATTCTATTGACTCTACTATTATCTCCCACTAATTCTACCTATTCTGTTGTTGTTGTTCTTGTTGTTCTTGTTTTCATTATCATCATTATCATTATCATCATTATTATCTTTATTATTATTTCTCTTCAACAGTATTGGAAGGGACATTTCAGGTCTTCTAGTCCAACCCCCTGCTCATGCAACAAAGGCTCTACATTTTTAGACAAGTGGCTATCCTGTCCCTTCTAAAATGACTCCAGAAATGGGGCACCCATGACTTCTAACATAAACCATCATTAAGAAATGTCTCCTTAGTTCTAGGTTGCTTCCCTCCTTGGTTAGTTTCCATCCATTATTAATCAGAAGCTGTTTTCACACAGCAAACTGAGTATCACAACAAATGGTAGACTAAAAGAAGGACAGGATCTCAGATGAATTGGTATGGGAGCATGCATAACATTAATCACTAACTGATTAAATATATTAGAGCTAACATCGCTGCCCAGAGGATCATTGGTTGCCCTCTCCCCTCTTTGGAAGAGTTCTATAGCTCCCACTGCCTTAAGAAAGTTCAAAACTTTCTTAAAGATCCATCGCATCCTAGGCACCTTTTTTTAAAACCATTACCATCTGGCAGATGGTATAGGATAATAAAACATATGAAAAATAGGGTGAAAAACAGCTCCTATCCCAGGGCAGTAACTATATTTAATTCTTCCGTATAGTGAAATATTAATGCAATACCAGGGGTTTTCAATTCAATTGTATAGAATGTGAAGGATGTGTGTTTTTGTTTTATTTTTTATGTATAATGTACACTAAAGATAGTATTTAATTCAGTGGTGAAATCCAATATTTTTTTACTACTGGTTCTTTGGCCATAGCTATGTGGGCATGGTGTGGCATTGTGGGTGTGGCTTGGTGGCCATGGCAGGGGTAGGATACTGCAAAATCTCCATTCCCTCCCTATTCCAGGGGAAGGATACTGCAAGATTTCCATTCCCTTCCCATTCCTGGGGAAGGATACTGCAAGATCTCCATTCCAACTCCAACCCTGGGGGAAATATATTGCAAAACTTCCATTGCCTCCCCACTCTAGAGGAAGGACACTGCAAGATCTCCATTCCCACTCCACCCATGGGGGAAATATATTGAAAAAACTCCATTCCCTTCCCACTGTAGGGCCAGCCAGAGGTGTCATTTGCCGGTTCTCTGAACTTCTCAAAATTTTGAGATTGCATTTAAGTCAGTGGTGAAATCCAATATTTTTTTTCCTACCAGTTCTTTGGCATGGCCTTGCATGTGTGGTGTGGCTTGGTGGGCATGGCTTCATGAGTGTGGCAGGGGAAGGATATTGCAAAATCTCCATTCCCTCCCTACTCCAGGAGAAGGATACTGCAAAATCTCAATTCACTCCCCACTCCAGGGGAAGGATATTGCAAGATCCCCATTCCCACCCCACTCCAGGGCAATGATACTCCAAGATATCCATTCCCACTCCACCCCAGGGGAAATATATTGAAAACATTCCATTCACACCCCACTCTAGGGCCATCCAGAGGTGGCATTTGCCTGTTCTCTGAACTTCTCAAAATTTCTGCTACTGGTTCTACAGAACCTGTGAGAACCTGCTGCATTTCACCCTTGATTTAATTTCAATGTACAAGGTGCAATGACACTAAACTAAACTAAACTAAACTAAACTAAACTAAACTAAACTAAACTAAACTAAACTAAACTAAACTAAACTAAACTAAAGACATTCATATTGGGAGCTTCCGATATAAGCATCTGTGGACTGAGTCAATACCACAGCAATTACCTGCCATGACTGGACATCTAAGATCCTCTTTCCAAGCCTCATCATGGTTGGTCCAACTCTGGAAATACTGTATACATTGCAATGTGTTTTCCGATTCTCCCATGCCAAGTTTCCAATTGGAAGTGAAGATGAAAACATTCCTAAATGATACATTTGTGATTTTTTCAAAGAAATGTACTGTCTCTATTACAGTGAGAGTAATAAATGGGTCGGCATACAGAATAAACATTTCAATTTTAAACCAGGTAGGGAAATTGAGAACAAACTTATTGAGAGAGATTTCAATATCATCCAGTTTCAGCTTTATAGAGAAGGCAAGGCAGATCTCCTTCTCCTGGAGCATTAGCATCAGAGTTGAGATGAAACGTTCTCCCCTGTCATCTTCTGGGGCCACAAGCCCAACCCAGTTCCACTGGAAATGCAGGAGCAGCTGGAGTAAACCCACATACTGAGGAGATTCCTTTGGATTAATCCGGAAGAAGGAAGGATAAACTCTTCTCTCTCCTGCAGAGAACTCAAAGCCAACACCGAGCTGGAGAAAGTGAGATTCTTTTTTCAAAGGAAAGTAGAAGTTTTATGTTGACTTTAGTAACAACCATTATGCGGTTGATGGCCTTTCAGTCAGACTGACTCACTTTGACTGGCGAACTTCATCTTCTTCCCCTCTTAGCCATTTTTATTGGTTATGAGAAGACAAGAAAAGAACACAACAACCTGATACACTAAAATGAAATGGCACTAAAATGGCACTAAAATGATGGCTACCCTTTTATGGAGAATGAATGAAGTCACAAGCTCATTACATGACCCTCCCAAAAACCCTACTTTTAGGTTCATCTTTGGCTTCTGCAGGTTCTGTTGTTTTTTGTCTATTCCATACTGTATCCAATGGAGCTCTCTTACCTGTGGGACCTTAAAAATGCTGAAGATGGAGGCCATTAGCCTTGAGGACTTGGCACCGAGACCACCAGTGATGGACAGCAGAGTGTCTTGAAGGTCACATTTGTACCCTGGAACCACTTGACCTTGTGAGGAGAGCATGGAGAGGCTGTTTAAAGAAATAAATATCTCCCTCTGGAAATGGCCATAGATGTGAAAGCCAAGGGTGATGTTGGGGAGCAGAAGAAAATCCTTATTGACCTCAGAGACAGCAAATATCAATGCAAGGAACTGTTGGTAGTTACAGAGGAATAGGCTGTAGTGAGCAAAACATTGGTGAACATTACAGGAAAGCTTGTGCATAGCTGTACAATTTGCCTCAATATTGCGGGGACCTTTGAGTGCAGAAACTCCCAAATTTCATTGGGTTTGTGTTTTTTTCAAAAGATTTCCCTTGGCTAAACTTGGGTGACTTTGAGAGAAAGGAGGCAAGCATTTCCATAGATAGAATTGACTGTTTTATACTTTCTTTCAACCCTGCCATATTCACTTTGTTGCAGTGGCTGTAATCCTTTCCAACTGCTCCCCTTTCACCGTAATTCTTTAAGGTCTCTCTTGGAGCAGCTTGTTCAGGTTGAGTAAAGATTTCTGAGCACAGGACTACAATGGGAGAGTCACCTCATAGATTTACTGAAGGGCCATTATTCATGGGCAATGCTGATTCCAATACTGAGAGGGATTTTTATAACACCTGAACACTTGGAGAGCGTTCAGCTTTTATTTGAATTTTCTACCCCTAGTTACTGGTTAGATTAATATTATAATTCAAAATCTTCACTAGACCAGAACACCTTCCCTCTTCATTTTTGTTGTGTACCAACTTCCTGATGAAGAGATTGAGAGTTCTAGTTTATTTAAAGAGCTTGCTAATTTATTCAGAAAATCACAAAGTGTACACTACACCAGGACAGTGCAAAACACTAGAAGAAGACCTTAAAACAAAACAAAAACATTATATCTACATGTTTCCCCGACAGTTAAAACTTACTTATTTTCTAGAAGATGATTCAGTCTATTAAAGTCTAGGACATGATACATGAAAGCAGTTCCCAAGGCCAAATTCCCACCAATAATGAGATCACCAGGCCTATAGTAGGTTTCATCCAAGTCAATATAATCCCTGAACACACATATTTTTTGCAGCCTCTTTGCTTTAGTTGGAGCCTGGAGCCAGAAGAGCATCAGCATCAGAAGCAGCATGACTCCTGCCCAGTCAGTCCTTTCACCTTCATTCCTAGAATAGAATTCAAGGTTTATGCAAAAACTGATTTGAAGTTTCCTGAAATTTCACAGGATCTTTAGAAGATCAGACACCACCTGTGACACCTGGATGGCACCAGGACTAATTTATATCAACCATGCTTCCTCTTACCTGCGCTTGGGCCATGAACATAGAGGAAACAAAGGCATGTGAGTCTCTTCCTACCCAAGAGTGAGCTCTTTGCAAGACAGACTAAGGTGTCACGTTCTGCCTCCCATATGGTGAACTCAGAGATATATATTTTTTATCTTGGAAGATCTTTCTGTCTAGAAATCCACAGGGGATATATGAAGAATAACTATTCTTTTGATAATTGCAGGGGAAAGGCAGTGTCATCTCCCCCCCTTAGCAACAGCTTATCTTCATGAAGCAGAATGGAAAACATGTTGTGTCTCTTCTTGTAATTCCCAGAGCAGATGGAGTCATGGGAAAGTTGTGTAGGTGACCTGCATGAAAGTGACCCCTGCACACAAGATGGATTTTGGCTTATGCCCTCATTTGATCAGATAATAGGAATGATGCCTGGGAATAGGAGCAAAAGGCAGAAATGTAATTTGGGGAAGAATCTCAGGAAATTAACTATAATTTTATGGCAAGACTTGCAAATTTCTGTTGCTGTAGCATCATGGTAGGAATTCTTAGCCGGGTGTTTCTTTGGGTCTTTTGGGGTTTTGCTCCCCAAATTGCCAGGTCTGAAATTCTTTCCTTGAAGTTTTATTCACAGGACCAGTTGGGATCATTACTACTGTACTAACCTTCCCTGTCTGAGCCTCTGGGGGACATTTCACAGTTGACTCACAGTTGGTTCCCCAGACTTATCATCTTGAAAGAGGTCCATTTGCCATCACTGGGACTGGCCTTAGAATCATTTCTGCCCCCGCTGCGATTGGGAGCAGCGCGACATTGCTGCTCCCGCCCGTCGTTTCAGAGGGGCCCCCCGGGGGGCACAGGTGGGCTTTTATAGCCCACCTGCCGAAGGGGCGGCTGCCAGGTGCCCCCCAAAGCGGGGTTGCCCGCGGGGGGCCAGTTCCCGGCTTGCCCCAGGCTCCGATCGATTGCGGAGACGCCTGAATACCATCGCAGCGGTGAGGGCGGCGAGTGCTTTGAATTGTTGTGGGAACTGGGCGTGGCTAGTCTAGTGAAGAGAAGGACCAATGGGGACAGGGTATCCGTCTTCCAATATTGGAGGGGCTGCCGCAGAGAGGAGGGAGGGGGTCAAGCTCTTTTCCAAAGCACCCGAAGGCCAGACAAGGAACAATGGATGGAAACTGATCAAGGAGAGATTCAATCTGGAAATAAGGAGGAATTTTTTGAGAGTGAGAGCAATCAACCCATGGAAATTTGGAAGTCGTGGGAGCTTCATCACTGGAGGCTTTCAAGGAGAGACCACCTGTCAGAAATGGTATCTGGTCTCCTGCTCGGGTGGGTGAGGTTGGACTAGATGACCTGCAAGGTCCCTTCCAACCCTATTAATCTCTTCTTAGTTTATTTTTCTCTCTCTCTGTGGCCTAACACTGGAACTCAAAGCATCCCATTGGGAGAAAGGACAAAAGCTGGGAACAGGAATAATTCCCTACAGGGCTGTGATGACCCAGCTTGAGGCTGAAAGAAGAAGGCAAACAATTCTATGGAAATAATATTTATTGCAAACCCAAATGCTTTTTTTTTTATAAAAAAGCCTGGTTTTCTTCAGAGACAAAGCAGAAATAAGCCCAGAAAGAGAATCTGGCTGCAGCTCAAGGTACTTACAATTACTAAGAGATAACACCGTCCGAAGCTTGCTGAGAAATCTCATCAACAGGAATCCAGAATCCTGGAGGCAAGGAATTTACAAAGCAGCTACACCGAAAATCAGCCTTTGACTCCAGCAATTATCATCTCAAAACCGGCTAGCTTTAAAGGCCTCAGTTCAGCTGCGTCCCATTCCTCACTTCCTCCTGAGTAGACCTTTTTCCAAAGCTCTCTTGTCCCTGCAACTCTGTCTCGGATCTGGTGGGGGAGCTGATCCCAGTTCATCCTCCGAACTCCTGTCTGGTTCCGCCCCTATCTCACTGGGTCCAGCTTGGGTCTGCTCTTCCCCATCCTCATCTCCAGCCTTCCCCGCACTGCTCTCTGCAGCTGTTCCTGCGAGTCAGACGCTGATGGAGGCATGACAGATGATTCAAGCTTAAGTTAAAAAAAACAAAACAAAAAGACCCATCTCAAAATGCATCTGAAAATTTATATTTTATTAAAATAATTCTCTCAAACCCAAAGAAGAATTTTGCATCTTTGCTGACGCAAAATGCAGGACGAATTTGCACTAACCGCCACCTCTTTTGTATCTCTGACATCGTTCTGGTGTTTTTAGGGGGGGGGAATTACTATATTTAGCATTTTAGTTTCACAGGATATCATCACAACTTCAGTTTCTGCTATTGCTACCTAGGGTGCTGAATGTGCTTTATATAGTAGTAATAATTAATAGTGCTAGATATATATTCCAGAAGTTTTTAATATTCCATTTCATTAAGAGATCTGGTCTTTTCAATAGATATTTAATCTTCCTTATTTTTCTTTTTAGCAAGGTATGCACGGTGTGGATACCCTGGAGTGCATTTTAAGTGCATCTAGTTTATTTCTGTTTAAAATTAATGATGCCATTCAAAGCTCAAGAGCAGCAAATGGGTCCCACAATCTGCCTGCCAGTCATCTCAAAAGGGGGATTAACAGATTGTGTGTTTCTTTTAAAGGCACTTTTCAGCCAATAAATATGCAACATCAAAAAGAACAACAATAATACGTGCAAAATCAGGGGTGAAATCCAGCAGGTTCTGACAGGTTCTGGAGAACTGGTAGCGGAAATTTTGAGTAGTTCGGAGAACCGGCAGTAGTTCTGGCTGGCCCCGGAGTGGGGAGGGAGTGGGGATTTTGCAATATCCTTCCCCCATGAACGGGGAGGGAATGGAGATTTTGCAGTATCTTTCCTCTGGAGTGGGGAGGGAATGGAGATTTTGCAGTATTCTTCCCCTGCCATGCCCACCAAGCCACGCCCACAGAACCAGTAGTAAAACAAAATTGGATTTCACCACTGGACAAAATGGTTGGCTATGCTACTTTGAAGCCTACACCAACACTATCTCTCTTGGTCCATAGTGATGTATGTCTATACTTAAGGGACATATAAAAAGACCACCAACATTCAGCCTTACACAGCTAAAGGTAAAGATTAAGGTTTCCCCCTGTCAAGCCATACCCGACTCTAGGGGGCAGTGCTGATCCCTATTTCTTAGCTGAAGGAGCCAGCATTGTCCAAGGATGCTTCCATGATCATGGAGCCAGCATGATTATATGCCAAGGTGAACAGAACACTGTTGCCTTCCCACTGAAGTGGTACCTATTTATCTACTCGAAGTTGCATACCTTCCCGCTGCTAGGTTGGCAGGAGCTGCAGCAAGAAACGGGAGCTCGCCCTGCTGCACAGCGCTCAGCTCTCGAACCGGGACTGTCAGTTCTCCAGCTAGAAGCCCGGCGTCTTAACCGCTGAGCCTTCATGTCCCATCCCCCGATTTATGTAACTAAATGCTCTCCTAAAGTTGTAGGATTTTCAGGAGGTTTGAATTAGGTTGTCTCCGTGTCTTCTGTTGCAATTTTATGTGCTCTTTGGAACATTGAGGATGTTCTCAGAAAACGGGTAGCAAAGGAAGGAAGAGAGGAGCAGCTGCACAGCACCAATTACCAGCATAGCATCTTCCTGCCTTCCCATCTGGCCCCTGGGATTACGCTCTCCAGACTATTTTTGTACTTTATTCTATCAGGTGGAAGTACTTCCAAGCAGAACACTGAGCTGTGCTTGTGGATTGTGTCTCTTCTCTAGAAAAGAGAAGAAAAGTTTGCTTTGCACCATTCCACCTTCCCACTTATTCCAGGTGTAAAATGCTCTGCTTGGCAGGGGGATGTATGATACGGTGGAATACCTGTCTCCATTTTGGCACAACTGTATGCCTTTCCTGTTCTGCTCCCATCCTAGTCATAATCCTGGCCACATCATAACCAGTTTGGTCTAGCGGTAAAGGCATTAGACTGTCAAGTAGGAAACTGTGAGTTCTAGTCCCACCTTAGTCGTGAAAGACAGCTGGGTGACTTTGGGCCAATCACTAGAAGATGTGAGTTATAGTCCCACCTTAGTTGTGAAAGACAGCTGGGTGACTTTGTGCCAATCACAAGGAGACTGTGAGTTCTAGTCCCACCTTAGTCGTCAAAGACAGCTGGGTGACTTTGGGCCAATCACAAGGAGACTGTGAGTTATAGTCCTACCTTAGTCGTGAAAGACAGCTGAGTGACTTTGAGCCAGTCACAACAAAACTGAGTTCTAGTCTCACCAAAGTCATAAAAGATGGCTGGGTGTCTTTGGGCTAGTCACCAGGAGACTGTGAATTCTAGTCCCGCTTTAGGCATGAAGGTTAAGTGGTGATTTTGGGTCAGTCCCTCTCTCAGCCCAACCCACCTCACAGTGTTGTTCTGAGGAAAATTGGAGGAGGAAGGAGGATTAGATCGGTTTACCGTCTTGAGTTGTTTATAAAAACAATAAAGGCAGGATGTAAAAAAAAAACACGTCAAATTAGCAAGTACAATTATTTGATGTTAATGCTTAGTGACCACATGATGTACATAAGCCTTTGTACAAGATGGTCCCTTCCCAAATCTCACTGGCTCAAAAAGTTGCCTCAGCCTTCCATCCTTCTGAGGTAAAATGAGGACCCATATTGTTGGGGGAAAATAGGCTGACTCTGTAAACCGCTTAGAGAGGGTGGTAAAAGCACTATGAAACGGTTTTTAAGATCGACAGCTGAGCTTATCGATCGGAAGGTCGGCAGTTCAGCAGTTCGAATCCCTAGTGCCTTGTAATGGGGTGAGCTCCCGTTACTTGTCCCAGCTTCTGCCAACCTAGCCGTTTTGAAAGCACGTAAAAAAGGCAAGTAGAAAAAATAGGGACCACCATTGGTGGGAAGATAACAGCGTTCCGTGCGCCTTTGGCATTTAGTCATGCTGGCCACATGACCACGGAGACGTCTTCAGACAGCGCTGGTTCTTCGGCTTTGAAACGGAGATGAGCACCGCCCCCTAGAGTCAGAAACGACTAGCGAGGGAAACCTTTTTACCAATTCTGTGAATGTGGCTAAAGATTCACTTACCAACTGGGTCACCAACTTAACAACTTCAGTGATACACTTAACAACGGTGGCAAGAAAGGTGGTAAGATGGGGCAAAAGTCGATTTAACGAATTTCTCAACTTAACGACAGAAATGTTGGGCTGAATTGTGATCATAACTCGAGGACTGTAAGAATTGAAGATATCCGTTTCCCATTCATAGTATAGGAAAGTGACTGCATTGATGCTTATTCATCTTCATCCTCTCTTTTTAACATTTGGATCATTCAAATCACTTAAGGGTTGGTGAGAGGCTGAAATATGGATCGGGACTCCACCCTTCCTCCCCTATTGATTTCCTTCAGTACTAAAAGGTGCTTAGCACCTTGCAGGATCAAACATCTTTCCTTCTAGCATTCTCTTTCTTTTTAAAAAAATGCTGGGCAGCGTATGCTAGAATGCGCTAAGTCCATTCACGAGCTAATACATTATTTACACAAGTTATTCAAGCATAGCAGCCAGGATATGAAACATTTATCAACAAAGGGTCCAGTTTTGTCATTTAAAAATAATTACGTTTCTTTAGGAGAAGCTAACAGATTCTGTTGGCCTAGAATCATTTATTACAACTGCACAGGCACGAAAGGACATTAGATCCTAGGAAGATTGCAGTAATATTCTCTCAAGTTCTTTGAGATAGGAAAGAAAATTTGCTTCGGAATCACAAGGAATGTCCTCCTGAATGGCTAATAAAATTAAAAATTATGGAATGCGCAGAAATGAATAAATTAACT
>JANHFP010002147.1:1988-12000 GCA_032468135.1 Calamaria suluensis | reverse complement strand
GTTCTTCATATGTTTTTGTCTCCAGTCCCCTAATCATCTTTGTTGCTCTTCTCTGCACTCTCTCCAAAGTATCCACAATTACTCTAAGATCTCCTTAAGAATCTTGCCAGATAGCACAAAATTGTGAATGGTCTATGGTTCCCTGGGATCACTTCTTGAAGAAACAGACAACTCTGCTTCCTTTGAGACACATTTTATTCATTCTCCAAGATTGCCCAGAGATAATGGTGTTTGATTTAACCATCAGAGGTTTCCTCCAATCCATATGCTTCCAGATATGTGAACTCATTCAAGGTCAATTTCTTCTCCCCTATATTTCTATCAAACACGAGCAGGAATCCTGCTCCTTCAACAATTCTTCATAATTGCCTGAGGGAAACAAATATCCTCTTCACAGATAAGACTGAGCCATTATTATACGACATTTAATTATGTCATACCAAAGCTGGCTGAAAAATCACGCTTCAGCAGAGAGCATTTTTATCATAAATTACAGAAACCCTGGATGCACTTCCCCAACCCTTTTCCAATGTGAATTACTCTGAACCTGGTAATAGAAAGGTTTTATTTGCTTGTCACCTGAGTGTTATAGGGGCAATAATTTCATCTCTGGGAACATTTCCTCCTCTTGCCTATCAAAGGTGTTTTAAAAATTAGAGTGCATTTGCAGGTGACTGTCATTCTAGCCATCTCCAGAGTCTAGTAAAATGTGTTGCGACCTCACCTTTTCTTTGCTCTCTCCCTCACCTGTACGGTGTACACACACATTCACTTACTCATTATCCCCAGTTCTCCAAACTGAGACAAAACCTCCAATTAGTAGATGCTCATTCTTCATGAACCCAATTTTTCCTCTTAATGAGGGTATACACTGCTGTTTCTACACCAACTGTATATGTCATGCACTGTACTCCTCCCTTCTTGCTTGGACCACAAATTTAGCAAAACCTGCGGTAACACAGAGAGAGGGGAAATCACATTGGCTCCTCATAGGTCTGTCACACAATTTCTAATCGAGGAAAGAAGCAACCTAGAACTAATGAGAAATTTCCTGGCAGTTTAGAACAATTAATCAGTGAAACAACTCACTCCCAGAAGTTGTGAATGCTCCAATACCGGAAGTTTTTAAGTAGAGATTGGACAACATTTTATCTGAAATGTTACAGGGTTTCCTGCCTGAGCAGGGAGTTGGATTAGAAGACCTCCAGGTTCCTTTTCAACTTTTGTTCTTCTGTTATTTGGTTTGTTGTTGTTAGCAAAGTCGTGTCAGACCCATCGCGACCCCATGGACAACGTTCCTCCAAGCCTTCCTGTCCTCCACCATCTTCTGGAGTCCACCCAAGCTCACGCCTACTGATTCAGTGACTCCATCCAGCCACCTCTTTCTCTGTCGTCCCCTTCTTCTTTGGCCCTCAGTTTTTCCCAGCATTAGGCTCTCCTCCAGGGAGTCCTTCCTTCTCATTAGGTGGCCAAATTTGGTTAGTTATTTGGTTAGTAATATTTTATATGAACCATGTTATACAGGCAGCATAATAATATCTGGTGAAATGTTCTGGAAAGAAGGACAACTAAAACATTAACTGCTATTTCAGGACAGGGTAAACTAAGCTCATTATCCATCTCCTACTTTAAAAAAAAGATGGTATTTTTCCAAATTTAGAAATCAAAGTTCCACTGGTTTACCACCTGGGAGTCAAATGAAAATGCCACAATGGCGAGCTACGAGGTGGCAAGGCTAATCACCAAGCACAGCAAACCTTTTACTGAGGGTGAATTTATTAAAGACTGTGTCTTGAAAATGGTGGAGACAATCTGTCCTGAGAAGAAGCAAGAGTTTGCCAATGTTTGCCTGGCTTGTAACACTGAGGGACAGAGAACGGAAGACGTTTCATCTGATATTAAGAGACAGTTAGAGGCAAAAGGAGTGGAGGAGTTTGACTTTTTTTCCGTTGGTCTGCGACAAAAGCACAGATGCATCTGACACCACTCAGTTACTGATTTTTATTTTTTTTTTGAGAGGAGTGGACAATGACATGAACGTGAGTGAAAATAGTCCATTTGCATTTAATGTTAATGGTTCAAGAATGTCAGGCTGAATGGTCCGTCCCCCCACACATTTTCACCTCACCAAATCTGACCCTCCTAGCAAAATGTTTGGACACCCCTGGTTTACTCTGTCTTTTGTTTAAGCACATCCTGCAAAGATTATCAGAACATCCTGTTCAGATAAAAGAAAAAAACAAACAAACCAGGAATATTTTCAAACCTAAAAAGCAAGTAAATCAGCTTCCCCTTTAAAATCCATGTGGGACGAAATCTGGATCCGATATCTCTTTTTATTATGCCACGTTAGTGCAGTTTGACCTAGGATGCATCTAACACTCTTGGGGTGTCATTCTTTATCTTCCCTGTGCTAGAATCCATGGCAACCTTTCAAACAACCTTAGCAACCAAAATTGTGCACTCAGCTAAAAGAACTACAATCAGGATCTCTCCAATAATAGAGAAACTGTAGACCCACCATCACTTGCAATGAAACGTTTTTCCTACTGGATAATATTGTAAAACTATTGTTATAACTACGTTCTACCATGCCACTACTTTCCCCAGCCATTCAAATTTCTGCTTTCTGAACGCCACCGTCATTTTACTGCAATAGCAGCGTCCACAAATTAGGGAAAAGAGAGTATTAAATGGCAGCAGGTCCTATTGAAAAGGATAGCCAGCTCCTGCAATTCAGTATTGAAATTAGATTACTGAAATCTGAGTCAGGGAAAGAAAGAAAGAAAGAAAAGCAAATGTAGGGAACTACTACTAAGTTTCTTTTGTTTTGATTGGCAAGGAAAAGAGGATTCCCTGGGAATTTTCCAAGCTGCCCAAATAGCATTTTGAGAGATTGCCTATCTTGAATCATGCCTCTCTCTCTCTCTCTCTCTCTTTTGCTAATTCTCATGGTCTGTAGTTTACACAGCAGACTTGATGATGGAAAGGGAGGGCAGACGGGGGAATTTCGGTTCACATGGGAGCTATTAATTTTAATCTCTGTGGATCATGAAGTCTGGAAATTCAATTGACTTTAAAGCAGTCACTATAAACTTAACGTATGATGAAACCTCGGCTAGCTCTTGGCAAAGGGAGGTAGGGGGTGCTTCACTTCATTGAGAGTAACTGGGATTCCTTGTTTCCATGCCACTTAGGAGAGGGGAGAAAAAAAGTCTATTAATGAGTACCGCTTCTGACCAGCAGCTCAGCAGGATATTTCTTGGGTGAATGAAGTTTCTGCAAAACGAACTGGAATGGAGTTAAATGGTGGGGAATCCCACTTGCTAGCCCAGCTAACATTCTTAACAGGAAATTATCTGTTTACACTTTCTTGTAACATCCTCTCTGATAATTTGAGTACAAAAAGCAATCAGCAATTGCCAGTAATTGCTGCCCTGGGTACTTCTTTCTGGCCTTCTGTTGGACCTCCTTAGTTTATACCCTCTACTTCACATAGAGAGGGATCGTCCCCAGTTTTCTCACGCAAGTCGAATAAATAGAAGGTTCCGCTAACCCAGGAGTCAGCAAACTGTGGCTCTGGAGCCGCATGTGGCTCTTTCACCCCTCTGCTGTGGCTCCCTGACACTCAAAATATGTGTCACAACTGCCAATGTGCGACACCCGCCAGCACATGATTTATTGAGCATTTCAACCCATGCTAGGCCAACTATGGATAAATCCAAGGAAAGAAAAGTTTCAGAAGAAAATGTAACATTTGATTCAACTACGTATGGTAGTTTTGTGGCCGCTCAGGAAATAGTCTGGCATGGGAAGTGTTTTTGTGGCTCCCGGTGTTTTCTTTTCTGCGGGAAATGGGTCCAAATGGCTCTTTTAGTGTTTAAGATTGCCGACCCTTGCATTAACCATTGGGAATTTTGCTGTGAGTCATTTAAAACAAAAAAAAAAAACAACCCAAGGTTTGATACAGATTTAAGGTGAAAAGCAAGCAAAGCTGTACAGGTAGTCCTCAACTTGCAACAATTCAGTTAGTGACTGTTCAAAGTTAGAATGGTGTTGAGAAAAGTGACTTGTGGGTGTTTTTGTCGCAATCTTGGCCACATCCCTGTGGTCACATGATCAAAATTTAATCGCTTGGCAACTGGCATGTACTTATTGCAGTTGCAGTGTCCCTGGGTCATGCGACCCCGTTCTGCGCCCTTCTGACCAGCAAAGCCAACGGGGAAACCAGGTTCACTTTAAAAGCATTTTATTAACTTATCAACTGCAGTGATTCACTTAACAACCGAGGCAAGAGAGGCCGTAAGCTCAATTAACAACAGAAATTTTGGGCTCAGTTGTAACAGTAAGCCGAGGACTTCCCTTTATTTAAATGAAAGGACAGAACTTGAGAAAAAACGGCACAATATTCCTTTGTCAAGAAGGACTGCAATAAACGATTTAATGCAAGGGAAGGAGGAAGTCTAGATATTGTTTTGGCTTGCTTGCTACTTCGTCTGCCTGTCCGTTCAATGACGGATTATTGAATGATACAATTAAAGAAATGTAAGTATATGCTCGGTGAGAAAGTTGGCTATTACAGCTCTGCATGATTAATGGCTCTGGCCTTGCCACTTCTAATCAGCTTGTAATTCTGCTATATGTCTTTGTCTGGGCGGAAACTCCTATAGGAAGTGCAAGAAACAGGCTCATCCAATACACGTTCTTCCACTTTACAATGTGAGAAATCCTTCCCCTTATTTTACTGTTTGGGTCAGAAGAAAGGGACTGAGACCCAACGTGCCTTGTGGTCTGAAGGCTGAGAACAGTGGTGGTATTCAGCCGGTTCGTACCAGTTCAGGCGAACCTGTAGCGGCGACTGCAGGTGGGCCTGCCTGGATGTAATGCTGTCCTATTTAGCCACACTTTCGAGTCCCGCGCATGAGCGGGAGGCATGCACGTGAGCTAAGCAAATGTGTGGTAAGAATACGTGGAACCTGTCACTGGCTGAGAAGATAGAAGAAACAAGGAATTCCCACGTAAACATGCTTTAAGATGAGCAGTATGACAGTCCCCAAAATTGCTCCCTTCTTCATCATCAGCCATGTTATTGGCAGTACCGTTTGGTTCAGGGATAGGTAATTAATTTTCCCAAGGAGACACATGAGAAACTGGGGCTGTTGTGGAGGGCCATGCCCGCACCCATCACCAATCGGGGTCTGACGGACAGTCAAGAGGCCAGATATTGTCCATGAGCCGTAAAATCCCCAGGTCTGTTCTGGATAGTTTTAGGGTTGTTTTTTTTCTCCAACCTTCAGTTATACTAGATTTTGCTCAGCTATTATGCAGCTAGCAACTATTTACTATTTGTTCCCTTCATTTTCTACTTGCCGGATTCCTCCGGGATTATTTCCCCCTTCTTCCTGCATTCTTATTGAATTCAATTTAACTGCAATTGAATTTTCAAATTCAATTTCATTGTGTCTATTTTACTGCCTGCTTCTCAAAATTCAATCAATACAATTTTGATTTAGAAAAGATCCAAAAAGAAAAAAAGAGAAGGGAAAAAAAACCCCTACATCTTAATACTAACGGAAATCTGAAAGGAACTACCTGTCCTTAAATACTTGCCCAATGAAGATCTTACACAATGAAGCCAAGAACAGTTTTTTCCCCACTCCTTTGGACTTCTGCACTAATTCATAAATCCTCCACTCCTTTTATATTCAGGCTTAATTAAGTTACCATAAACAGAGATTGAAATCAGTTTTGAAGCATGCAGCTTCGAATAGAGCTACCGTATGTTGAACTGCATATAATGTTGCATTTTGAACAACAGAGGAACTGATCAGAAATTGTGGGAGGTAGAACAGGCAGTCCTCGACTCACCACCATCCGTTTAGTGACCATTTAAAGTCGTAACGGCACTGAAAAAAGTGACGTACGACTGTTTCTTGCACTTACGATCTTTGTAACATCCCCAATGGCAAAATCTGGGTGCTTGGCAACTGGCTCTTACTTATGAAAGTTATAAGGTCCCAGGGGTCATGTGACCACCTCTTGTTACTTTCTGACAAGCGAATTCAATGGGGAAGCCTGTTAACCATGTTACTAACTTAACAACTACAGTGATCCATTAAACAAGGAGCATGATGTGTGATTAGGATGCTGGGTTGGAAGTTAGCAAGCCTGTGTTGGAGATCCAAGTCCTACCATGGGGCAGGGGGAGCTCCCGTCCTTAGCTCCAGCCAACGGATGGTATCAACCAGAAGCACAGCTCAGTACTTCTGACAAGAGTGTGATGCAATTCACTTAACAACTGTGGCTGTAAAATGGGGCAAAACTTGCTTAACAACTGTTTTGCTTTTGGGCTCAGTTGTGGTTATAAATTCAGACTAACTGTATGGTGAAAATGTTGGCCCACTGTTCAACTTTTATTGGGGGGGGAGAACCCTGAAAGTCCAGGAAGTCCAGAGAATGAGCATCCAGATGTCCCAACTGACAAAGATGTTTCTATAGGGTGAGACTGAGATGAAACTGAACGCCAGAGGAAAAGGCACGAAGGCGTGGCTTCAAATATCTCAGTCTCTGGGCAGAAAGGACATCTTAATACCCATTCTTGGACCCTCCCACTATCACTATGGAGAAAAGTAGGTTCTACTCTACAGGCAATTAGGAAAAGAATCCAAAGTAGATCTACCATCAACGTAATGTCTACAACTATCTAACCTTAGTATAGTTATCTTCTGTCATGGACACTGCACTTGGAAGATATGATACTGGAGCAGCACCCCAATTAAAAAATGCTATGTTGTCTGGGGTTACACAGCTTATAAAAGACATGAATAAGAGAGAGACATAAAAGGAGTATAACAGTCTGGAGAAAGTGTATAAGGAGGTGTTTCTTTCTCTCAGAGTACTTGAATAGAGACCATGAAATGAAGTTCAGAAATGAGAAGATTAGAAAAAGACTAAAAAATATAATAGAAATATAATTAATTAATTAATAAAACAGAGGCAGAGAAAGTTTGGATGGCTGGAAACAATTATTAATGTTTTATTTTTAGATATCCAAAGCTAAGAGGGTGAAGTTAAGGTCTCTGTTTTGTTTTCAGAAAACTACCGAAAATAGCATATTAATTCTTACTCCAAAAGATGCATTAGGGCTTATTTTCTGGTTACGTCTTACTTTGAGGAAAATATGATACTAAATGCACCATCTATCTGACAATCTTAACTGAGGCTTATTTTGGGGGTAGGGCTTATATTACCAGCATCCTGAAAAATCGGGACCTATTTTACGGTTGGGTCTTATTTTCAGGGAAACAGGGTATTGCAGCTTCAAAACAGCATGAAAACACGTCACTCGTTTTCAGCAAACATGGTTGGAAGCAGGTTCAGGGGCTACAAAAACAGACATCCTACATCCCTCCCAATGTCACTTCATCCTATAGAAGCTCTTCACAGAGCAGATGATTGAATTATGGAATTGACGTCCACTTTTAAAAGGAATTTGACAAACTGCTGGAGACTATCAATGGCTTGTAGGGATGACAGCTACGTATTATTTGTTATGTCAGATCTTTCCCACCTTTCAATAAGAATTGCTGGTAGAGTCCCCCACAAGAATTGGATTTGCCACTGTGAGAACAAAACGCTGCCCCATAGAGACTCTGTTCTTCCTCGTCATGTTTATTGATTTTTAACAAGTAAACCACAGTGTAAACCACAATAAACACGAGCACAAAATGCAGCAAGGTTATTGCACAATGGCTGGTTTTTGTGACTATACATTTAAGTTTTCCAGAATCACTATACCTATAATATTAATTGTTATTGTTTAAGCAAAAACTGATGCAACTAAACTGATGCAACTCATAAAATTCTTACCTGGTATATTCAAAGGTTTACTGGGTTTATTGAACCCCATCAGCATTTTAGAGGAGACGAAGACAAACAACACTGATCTAGGTCTATTAGTAGCATTAACTGATATAAGGAAAGCCCTGATGTTACTGTCTCATTTATGCATTCTATGAGAGTTACAATTATCTGATTGGTCTGTCAGTCGGTCAGTCAATCAATCAATTTCTGAAGCTGCCCATGTCAGTCAATGATTCTGGGCAGCTTATACTTCAAAAAATATATTACCATCCAAAATATGAACAACATTCTAAAACAATAAAAACAGGCGAAAGATCCATCCAAATATCCATATATAACAACCAAGAAATTTGACCAGTTAGCAATTAAGCCAAGAAATGGGGCCTGAAACAAATTCAGTATCCCAGACACAGGAATATTGTCAGTTTTTGGAGGCCTATGAAAGACTAACAAGGTTGGGGCCATTCTAATCTCTGAAAAGGAGGAAGTTCTCTTTGGCTGACGGGATCTACAGCATCCTATTCTGCTTGATCTAGTTCAGTGATGGCTAACCTTTTTGCCATCACGTGCCAAAAGCGGGGGGAGTGCAGGGGTGGTCGCCTATATACCCACACCCATAATTCTATATGCCCCACTCCCACACATGCATGCCCCCCCTGGACATGCACGCGCACCCCCCACTTTTGGCAAGTGATGGTCTGTTGGGCCCATATTTCACTCTCCACTGCCTCCAGGGCCTCTCTAGGAGTCTGAGGAGGGCAAAAATGGCCTTTTCCCTCCCCGAGGCGCTCCGGAGGCCAAAAACGTCCCGTTTCCTGACTTCTGGTTCCAGCAAATGAGCCATTTTTGGACACTGGGGGGCCTCTGGGGAGGAGGCCATTTTTGCCCTCCTCAGACTCCTAGAGAGGCCCTGGAGCAGGGGTGAAATGCTACCGGTTCGAACCAGTTCAGTAGAACTGGTAGCGGAGATTGGGGCTGGTTCACAGAACTAATAGTGATTGTTGGCTGGCCATGCCCCCAAACCGATCTGCGGCACTTCCATGCTTGCCTGCCTTCTGCCCTGCCATTTTATGCAGCCTTCCCCTCCCCTCTTTGGATCGCCCTGCAGGGGAGGTCTGCCTTTGCAGAAACCAGGCGGGCGGTTTGTAAGGAGGATTAGTAAGGGAAGGATGCACAGCCCTCCAGGCTAGAGAGTGGGGCAAGAGAATGCTCTGAAATTAGCTTTGGCAGAATGACGTGAGTGAGTGACATGCATGACATCAACTTGGCCACGCCCACCAAGCCATGCTCACAGAACCGGTGGCAACAATTTTTAGATTTCACCCCTGCCCTGGAAGCAGTGGAAAGCAAAAAACAGGCCTTCTGTAAGTCAGGGAATGGGCCGTTTTTGGCCTCCAGAGGGCCTCTGGGGGGTGGGGAAGGCTGGTTTTGCCCTCCCCAGACTCCTAGAGAGGTCCTGGAGGCAGTGGAGAGCAAAAAACGGGCCTTCTCCACCCGTCCAAAAGTCCCCAAAATCAGGTACCTCAGTCCCAAGCAATAATGAGAGTTAAAGCTATTCGGAGGTAACTTTTTACAATTACCAGGCACTGAAGGCAGTTTTAATGTTCATGGGAACAAATTTCACTTTCAAATTCATTTTTGACTTCAAGAAAACCTGATTTTTTCTTTGGTGCAGAACTTTACCCACTGACTGCCTTCTGACAAGGACGATGACATAGCTCAATCATGCTAATAAATCAGTTGGTAAAACAATTTCAAAAGGAAATTGGTATCTGGATCTAATTAACACACATCATCCAGAGCTTCTTTTGGTATATGTCTGCCTACCCAATTCTGGACGGTTAAAGCAGGCAGAAAACTGTAGCATCCTCGGAAGGAAGTTCAGTACATCACTTTGAATACCCACTGTTCCAGATTCTGCTTTTTTTCCTTAAAGGTTACAGATTCAAACTGTTTGGAAACTGCCCTATAGCAAGTCCTTTTTATTAATAGAGATGTGCTATGCCTCAGAAAAAGCTACAGACGTGCATATTATATTGTATTGCATTATATACCTGACCTGTCTTATATTATATTTATATTTGTGTTACACACAGGAGCCCAGTATGTGTTTATTTTTGCTTGTAAATCAATACTGAGATACAAGCAC